>JANSTQ010157006.1:0-11160 GCA_026167885.1 Bergia puertoricense
CCTCCCCCTTTTCAAACCTCTAGATATGCACCTGAAAGCATAAAATTAATATAACAAATGAAGGGTCTAGTGCAAAAGCAACATAACTAACTTTTTGAGTTGATTTTGAATTCTTGAGAGACTTCCGTAGTTTTTGAAATGTTTGTTTATTTGGTGTCACTTTTTTCCTTGTATTTTCAATTCTCACAAAAAGTTAAAGCCATAGCTACCACAAAGTTTATCCTGGTGAACTTTATTCCAGCAAAAAATTCCATACAAAGCCATCATGTCTCAAGATTTCCCGAGAGTCACTTACATCATTTTTGCACTGGACCCTTCAAATACAGGTTAAAGTTCATTGCTTCATATTTTTCAAGACAGTGTACCTGGTGAGCAATGTCTGGTCTGGCTGAGGCGGGATCACGGCCATTCTTCTTCATAATTGTTTTATGATGGTCACAGTTAAGAAGCTCGAAGTTTTTTCCATTCTGTAAAAATGCCATTGAAAATTAAAGACCATGAGTTCTAGTGCTCTATTCTGAATTGCAACATTTTTTCAAACTAATGTTTAAAATTTATTAAAAAAAATCAATAACACTGAAACTACTCTGTTGCCAGTTTTCTTATCATACAAATTAGAACAAACCTGAAGAATCCTGTTTACTGAACTGCTGTATTTAAATCACATGTACCAATCAAATCAAAACTTCAAAAACCCTTCGGCAAGTGCCCTGGCATTTATACTTTGAAAGCTTAGATAGTTACAGAACAAGGCCCTCTAAAAGGAGGGGGGAAATTGTTAGAACAAGGCTCTCTAAATGGAACAGGGGGGGAGTAACTTCTGGGGCTGCCTTGCCATTATCTTTATAACTTCTCTATTGTCTAACTCACTGTGGCAAATGTTGCTATCATTTTTGTGCTAAAATTCAAGTGTCACTCTCTATGTTGACAGAATTGCTCTACATACTGTAAGGTCTTGATCAGTTTTTTGCTACAAACTGCATACATGGCAAAGGTTTCCTATCTGTTCATTTTTAAAAAAATATTGTCATAAAATAAAATGTTTTTTCACAGTTTCAGACATTTCACTGCTTGCTAGTAACTGGGAGAGAAAAAGTTACCAAACAGCCATTTTGGGACATATTTGTACCACCACACAAAAGTCCCTTGTTACGTCATCAAATTTGATGTCACAACCTAGTCAGCATTTTCATGTTTTGTTTATAGTTTCAAACATTTCACTGCTTGCTAGTAACTGGGAGGGAAAAAGTTATTAGTCAGCATTCAACAACCATCGATGGTTAACGCTTTTCTGATCAAACGGCGATTTTGGGACATATTTGTACCACAACACAAAAGTCCCTTGTTATGTCATCAAATTTGATGTCACAACCTAGTCAGCATTTTCATGATTTGTAGGACAGTCAGATCTTTGCAAAGGGGCATTGTGAAGCCAGATTGACCAAAGCTGCCCAAGCTAGAAGAGAAAATCAGACTAGAGTCAAGTGCAAATATACGGAAAAATTGGCTCACAAAACAGCTCGACCATTTCTTCAGTCACCATCTTTCTTTTATAGTGAGGCTAAAAAAATTTTCATCAAAAGTAATTAAATGTATAGAGAAACCCAAAAGAAAGGGGGGTTGCAAAAGCAACGTGAGTAAAATCCAGCAATTTAAGTTTAAAAAAATCTCCAACTTTGCCAGAGTTGTGAGTAAATTTGTGCAGTGCTCGATTCGCGATAAAGTGCAGTTGGAGAGGCGTTAGATATTTACACTTTGGTCGACCTCAGTGGAAATATATCGTCTGGAGGATGGATAGTTCGCTTACACAGGTGAGAAGTCGTGCCCTGGAGGTATTTCAGTTGGCGGATTGCTCTCGATTTTGATCAATAATCGACTTCGTCGAAATCTGCGCACCAAGATTCAAATTAAACTTTAATCACATTAAAATAGCAGTGTTATAAAATCATTAAATCTTTATACCCCGTCTTTCTTCCAAATATCTGTTTCTCGCAAAAAATATTATGGACAACGTTTATGAAAGCACATGCTTTCAGACAGTTGACATATTTGTTCACTTGGTGATTTATAACTATAGAAACGATTCATTAACTCACGATGCACTTCACTGGCATACCTTCACTGCCTCCAGAGACGCTCTCTCGAGAATAACTATAAGTCTTTTACCGGAGTCTTTCTCTTTCAAAGTTTTTGGAATTTTCCTCGGTTTCTCATATTCATCTTCTTCTTCTCTGGACGCCATTTTCAGCAAGCTTGGTTACAAAGTTGAAGATGTTGTGACACATTTCAACCAATCAGCTATTTGATTATACATGAGTGTGAACCAATCACAGGCGCTGAAATCTATTTCAGGATCAGAGGCTGCCAACCCCAATCTTTTCCCGCCCTACGCAGGGTCGTATTGGGTTGTACTGGGTCGTATTACAAATGATTTAGTTTTTTCAAAATATCCAAAATGTCGACAGATTCCCTTTTACCATCAGGGATCTTTGTTATGGGTTCTTCTTTTGTTTTCTTTCGTTTACTGAATGGTTTGGTTCGTGCATTACCCGTCCCCGTTTGTGCGCAAGAAACACGCCGAAAGACTTGGACCTATTGGAATATATCGGTATCTTTCATTCATTCCTTCATAACTGCATGTTTGTCCATATATAGGTAAGAATGTTTTTCTCTCGCTAAGACTATTTGAATCAAAAAGTGCTGTGTTAAATTCGATATGGCTGTTGTTTTATAGAACCGTTTGTAAAAGGACACTTGACAGTTCGCCGTTGGACGAATTTTAGTTAACCATCTCTTTTAATTTTGAAGTCTTCGTTGATATTGCTCTGGGTTTATTCGTGAATACACATAGATCCATTTCTGTTCTGTTGTCTTGTATATAAGAGGTAGAAATTAAATTCCCTCAGACAAGTGGATAATGTATATACATGCAGTTTGCAGTATGGCATCAAGTACTGGAAACATCGCACCAGCACGTGAATACAAAATGACAAATGTCACGTTCGTCAGTAAATGTTTTATGTTGTTGCTTTATTTTTCGCAGTTTCTTTGATGAGCCTGGCATGCTCAAAGACATGATCCATACATGGAGCAGTCTTTCGTACTATCTCGTGGCTTTCTCTAACGGTAAAGTATGAAGATTTATTTGTCACGTGTCGCGCTTTACAATCTGTTACGTAACCAGAGCAGGTGTGTGTCACAGTTACATAACACTTGTACTTATCGGTTTTTTAAAAAAATAGGAGTTAGGCGTCAGGATTTTTCCCCCACTAGCAGCAGACGTAAAAACTAACACTATTTGTTTATCTAATAATCTAATTAGTTTATCTAATTATTTTAGGTGGACCAAAAGGGGGGAGGGGGTCCACACTTTGTTGAGGCCTATTTTTTCTTGAGCTGACTTTACAGGCATAAAAGAATCAGACAGTGTAAGGCAAAATAAAGTTCCAGGAACAAATAAAAGAAAAAAATGTTTAAATGTTTGACTATGTATTTGTGAATCATTTTCATTTATACATTTTTTAACATTATTATTTGTGGCTTGTTCGTACTAGAGATATTAGCAGTTGTATTGCTAGCATAAAACCCAAAGTTACATAAAGTGCATGTATTTGTGTAGTTAAAAAGATGGAGAATTTCACTTGATACAAGCAGACTATAATGGAACCATGCCGTAAGACCACCTCATTATTATGACCATCCATTATTGTGACCAGTTATTTTTGGCCTGAGTAAAACCTCACTGTATTTCTTATCTGAAAACCCTGTTAATCTGACCACCTGATAACCCTATTAATACGACTAGTCAAGTACGTAAGCACAAAGTAGCTCCATACCAAGAGGCAACATCAGGGTTACAAGTATTTCCTAGAGGGAAAGGGCAACATCAAAATGGCAAGTGCAATAGTGAAAATAATTGCAAACAGATGAAAGGATTGGTAGTGGCTAAGAAAAAGCCAACCCCAAACACAACTTATATGTTGTAAATTCTCCTAAACTGTATCCTTGCTTTCCTTTAAAACAGTTTGGGAGAATTTTGCTTTTCATATCAGATAGTTAGCTAAATGTAATCAATTTCTTTATTCCCAAACCAAACTCTTATTTTGTATAGTAAAGAGAAGATATATATGTTGTTGATAAACTGGCTGGGGCTGAAACGTTAAAACTAACAAAGTACCAATTTTTAATTTACCTTAATTTGACATTAGGTTTTTCTCTGGCAACACAAAATTGTTGCATGCCCACTTCACTCTGTTATGAGTAAATTTTGATAACTTTTCCAGTAAACATAGCATTGAATTTCAATTTATTTAAGAACAACCTCATTATGGTATCATGTAAACATTGCCCTACTCTTGAGTTTTACCGTAAAGCAATCTTCAGGCTGAGATGTCTTGGGAAGCTGCTTATAAAGAGTATATGCATTTTTGTATGTATGTATTTTATAAACTATATATGTATGTGTGTACTAAAAATATAAAATATGGTATTAAAACTATAAAACTTTAAAAAATTAATGTAACTCAAGTTTCACGCTCGTTGGCAATCATCAGACTAAGTGTTTGATAACAGTGAGGCGGTATATGTAAAAAGAATTAAATTGTGGAATGTTATATCTTGTTGCTAAATACTTATTGGCATGTCAGCATTTAGCTAACAGTTCGATTCTTTTGTTTAAAAGGAATTTTTTTCAGCGTTTAAAATGCACATTTTTTCTGCTGTGCTTAAGTTACATTGTTTAGATCCACTTTTGTACGCTCTTGCATGCATATGCATGTATTTATTATGTGTTTGTATACAAGTTTACACATGTACAGTTTATAACAAAAGGAGCTCTAGCTAATTGGTTGTTGACGACATTTCATACCACAAGTCTTTTAAGGGTGCTACAGACATGTACCCATGTACTTTGAAGATGCCCAGGTATTTCTTTGAAATCCAATCAGTCATTTTTGAAATGAGACTGTCCAACTCATCTTTGTTGCCTCAGTCTATGATTCCTGGTTTTCTGCAGAACACAAGTTGCCAAGGTGGCATCTGCATTGGCACCGGTTACCATGTGTTGTTTTTTTTTACTTCAAATTACAGGCTATTTTTTCCATGATCTACTCGATATGGGAGTCAATGATTTCAGTAACTCAAAGTCTCTGTTAGTTCACCATGTAGTGGTAAGTTTAATTTATTTACTTGGATTTCGTTAACTTGAAAGACCATTTAGTAAACCTGTATTAACAGGAATGTATGAAATATGCTATGTCAAGTTCTGACCCAACAGTAACATTTATATGTCTGGCTGATCCCTTGGCTATTAGATTTGTGGGATAGACATGAATTCAGTTGTTATTGGACATCTGTATATATACTGTATGGATTAGTTAGCTTGGAAAAAATTTTCAATGTTCTGGTAGTTCAGTAATGTAGAGTTTTATATTGGTGCAACACCCCCTCCCTCCTGACAGTAAAATTTTGGAAAATAGTACGCTATCCAACTATTATAAATATATTTTTTATTTGACCTTAGTCAGGAAGTTCCTTTGTCTGTTTTTAATGCTGACAGTGTAACTATTAATCAATTTACAAACAATGAGTGTTTAATGGTTTTTGAAACCTAATACTTTGTGCAGAGCTTGCTAATTAATTTGCTGTAAATAACTCTTATAAACTCGGAGATCTGTACTCTACATGTACGGTACTCATCATGTACTTTCTTACTAATAACAACAATAACTGAAGTGTCAGCTTTGTAACCAGGCACCTTGCTACTAATTACCCCTGTATAATGCACACTTTTTTCCTCACAAATTTTGCTTGCAAAATCAAGATGCAAATTATTTACAAATTTAAAGCTTTTATTTTGATATGAAGTACTGTAAAATCCTGGTCATAAGCTCCCCTCAGATCTATGTAAGCCCATCTACATGTATTTGTAACAATTTTATTCCATTTATAAGCCCCCCCCCCCCCCACTATTTTATATACCCCCCATTTACAATGGCAGTTTGAGTATGTTAGAGTTATGAACATTTTTCGTGTGAGGTAGAACCCAGATCAACATACAAACTTGTTGTGCTTCAGAATGTACCATTTACAATGTAAGTTTTACCAAGTTAGAGTTACGAGAATTTTTCAAGTAGTACTAAAATAAACTACTCTATGAGCTTATTTCCGAATGTTCTTTTATTCCACTTACAAGTTATCTCAGATATAAACTCACCCAAAACCCCTTATGAAATTGTACTGTATAATTCCTGTGCTTATACATGTAACCGGAATTGTACGGTAGTTTGCAGAACTACATAAAAATAGTCCAATATTTCCTAATTTTATGCAACATGTTTACTAAATTTTAAAAATAAGTTTGCCTAGTGTCAGCTCCATTGGTGACTTCAGTCCAAGGCCATGAATGTGACAGGGTGTGAAATTAACAGGGGAAAAGTCGGCCAAAGCCAGTTATTTTGGCTATAGGCCAATAAAATTGTCTCAAAAACATGGTAAGCCATCCCAAGAGGGCCAGTTAAAATCCTGGAAGAATGTTTCCTAAAATTATGAATTCATGTAATGTTATATATATCCGTTCTCCATCATTTTGATTCTCCATTCCCTGTGCATGTAATTATTTATCATATCTAATGAAATCCACAATGCAGTGCTACTCAGCTTGAGTTCAGGACTGCTTAAAATATGAGCCAAAGCAGATGAAACTGCAAGCAGTTCTAAATACCATTGCATAACAAGTGACAAGGATTTCTGCTGAGAGACCTGTGCAGGCTCGTGATTGCACACCACATACTTACCACAGCACTGTGTTTAATTAATGTGGACAAAATTCCCATACGGTCTCTGTAAGCCAAGAAGTCAGCCAATCTTGAAACTTAAAAACTCATCAACAGAGCTCTAGTACATCTATTGTGAGTAATGTAGATGGTACAGAAAGTCAAAGCGCCCTTCCTTCATCATCTTCATCGACAAGAAAACTAGGACATATGATTGGGCCAACAACCAACGGCTGATCATGGCAGGAAAATTATAAAGACACGAAAACCATATACTGAAAGAGGTGCCAAAAACATTTAGTGGCAATAACATGCTATCAAAATTGTTTTCATTCGAGGTTAGCTAGATTAATGCAGAATTTTCCAGAGTTTCAACAATAAAAGTGCACTCCAAAAAGTACGAGAACATGTGGCATCAAGCTGTAAATTTTCCATCTCTGTTACCAACGCGATTCATGCATACTTTATGTCCAAACTAAAACTGAACACAAGTCCACAAATTATTCCTGCTTCTTTTTGGATCCTTTGCAGTTATTCAGTTTATAAACTTGAAAAGCTTGGCAGTGCCTTGTGCAATCTTTGTCTGTTTCTTAGGAACTCTGAATTTTTTGTTTCAGTATTGTAAATGTTTATATTATCGTATAATAAAATTATTGGGCTGGTTACTTTCTTGGTAGTCTGGCTAAAATATATTCTGGTCTTGTTAAATCCAACTGGGCTGGTTGAAAAAATTCTTAATTTTGCACCCTGCATGAGCTTTGAGTTTGAATCACAGACTGTTCATAGTCTAACAGGTATTTAGATCACAATGTTACAATTATTGTGCAAATTGATTGCTTTCAATCATACTGCAGTAAATTACAGAAGACAACAAAGAAAACAAAATATATCCTCAAACATAAAAAATAAAGAATTTGCATCAACACAATTAAATTCATTGCCATTAGAGCTAGATTTAAGAACATTGTAAGAGTTATATGTATTTGCAATGGGTAACAACATTTTAACAGTTGTTTTTCTTCTGGAAATGAGGATGTTCATTAAACAAAAGTAAATGCAATAGTCATGGATACTAAATAGTAATAAAGTAATAAAAATAGCTTTAATTTACTTTCCAATTCATGTGATTTTTATAATCATCTTCTTCAGGTGTGTACTGCATTTTTCCTTGCTGTTATTTCATCATCATATCTAGCCTTTGGAGTTGCCATGTTACTGATGGAAGTTAACAGTGTCTTTCTACATGGACGGCGCCTGTTGTCATTCAATGGCTTCGGCAAAGATAGTGCAACATACAGGATTAATGGATTTTTTCTCTTAGTAACTTTTTTCATTTTTCGGTTCCTTGCTCCAGCACTGATTGCAAATTTTGAAATAAAAAATCGCCATTTACTTCCCTTTTCACATTTTGTGTTAAGCTGTGTTGCTGGTGTTATCATAATTTTTCTCAATATTGATCTGTTTACAACACTTTGGAGGGCAGACTTTAGACAGATTATTAAGAACAAAAAGTAGAAAGTTGACCACAACAGCTGAATTGTGAAAGCTTGCTTTTCTTTTCATTGTGTTTTTAGTACATGTAACAATATGTATTAGGTTTTAAGATTGAGGTGCTTTCTTTGTACAACAAAGCAAACCACAGTATTTACCTCTTGAAAACTTAAATTGGCATCTAAACAGTGCTTGCTGATAAATATTTTAGCATGCACAAAGCGATGAAACAACAACTTTAATTTTAAGATGATCGGTTGAATATATAGTCACATAACTAGTTAAGCAAACTGCATACAGAAGGCGAAGCTGCTTCAGTAAAGAACTTTTTATTCCCTTACAAGCTGCTTAAGAAAAACACTTGTTGCTGGGAAAAATTGCACTTCTGATGAGATGATTCTGATGTTAAAGAAGAAAATGGCCAGAAATAACCTGATTGTGAAAAGGCTTGAAATGTTAACAACATTTTATTGGCCAGCTGTAGTATGCCAGCTATTAGAGGTCACTGTGGTACTAATTTTTTTTTTATGTACCTGTGTACATGTATGAAAATTCCAAATGTTCATTGTTGTCTCTAGTCAATTTTGTGAAAGCCTATAAATATTAAAATGTAATGAAAAAATGCGTCTGATTGTTAATTTGTCATGAAATAAAATGAAGGTGTTTTCAAGTATGCAAGTTGAGTAATGGGACTGTAAAAGTTACAAACTGTAGAAATCCAAAACGGTCTTTGTCATGGCAATGTTCTGTTCTTTGAAGTAAAGTGCATTCAATTTTGTTGGCCTGACATGTGAACTGTTGTGAAAGTGAAATTTTTTGGATTATCATTTATCCATTTCTCCCTTAGAATATAGCTGACAAGTTTTTGCACACTTTTTATGTGGCAAAAGAATGCATCAAAACCTCGGTAGATGCAGGCCCATGTGCCTACATTGCAATAAGCAAAAGCATATCTGGGAAGTTACATGTTTCAAGTACAAAAAAAAGCTTTTGAAAGAGTGTCCAGATGTACAATGAAGTTAATATAAACTACTGAAGATGACAGCAAATCGAAGGGGAACTACCCAATTCATTTATTCTCATCAAATATTGTAAAAAACTAAATCTTGGGGGGCATTCAAAAAGCACCTCCGCCCAAAGGGTGGGGGGTCAATGAAAAACAAACGGGGGTAGGGGGACTCCCTGTTGCGTACATTTGCTCTGAAAAAAATCAATGAGCAAAGTTTTTATTCTTCTGGGTTTTTCCTACTGTAGATCTGAGAACGTTTTTTTTTGCGGCTTTTGTGTGTTTTACTGCATTTTTAGAAAGCACGCACTCTTTTTAGTCGCCCAGCCAGTGCCAGGGGTTTAAAAGTCATCATTTAGATGTGATTCGTGTCTCGAGGACATCATTTACACTCCTGGTGCCAGCTGGGCTTATCGGTTCGAAGCAGTACATACAGAGAGGGGATGCCATCACAAAACAAACAGGGGGAGAGGGGGATCAAAAATCTGGAATTTTGAACGAACATACTTTTTGAATGCCGCCTTAGGAAGAATTATATGTTTATTCAACTTGTTTTTTTAAAATTGAATATCTTCCTTTTTATCAGCTTAAAAGAAAGTTAAAAGAATTGATGATAACTAGGCCTGAGTTTCCAGTACATTGTACACTTTTTTTGTTTATTGTTTGTGTAAGTTCTTGCTTTCAATATTTATAAGATAATCTGGAGTTTAGCCCTTGATCAACAGGCAAAACTAATACAAAGAAGAATTAGTTTGTATTCACAGTTCTAGTAGTACAGAGTTGATTTCATTCTATTGGAGTTTTCTTTAGCTCAGATTATTGCCAGCTTTTAACTGTTCGATGTTTAATTGCAGGATATTTTGTCCATGACTTCTTTGATATTCTGATCAATGATTGGGGGCGACAAATACCTCTCATATTACATCATATAGTGGTAAGTGATAACACATTTTTTATAAATTGGACTTTAAAAGAACAGTGAGGCTCAGATTGTTAAAAAATTTAAAACAATCTGAGGCTGGGAAAGCTAAAGTAGGTAGTGAATTCAAAAGGAGTACAGGACCCTATCATAAAAATAATAGATACCTTAAGATACAGGTCTGTCTATTGGTATATGGGTACAGGTAACCTACCCATACCTGTAGCCGTTTGCGCACGTTGCTGTGAGTTCATAAACACTTGTCTATTCCAGCCTTGCTGCTACCCATTTTAGCTTGTGTGCAGACTGCTGTTTATCCTGGGAAAATGGGTTAGTGCTACTGGGTAAAATTGATGATGTCATCAAAAATGGCACTACTTGTTACCCATACAGCAATTTTGGGGTATCTTAAGGTCCCTAAATATCCCTGGAAATAGAATTCTGTAAAAAAAGAAATAATAAAGCAATAAAATTGACAAATCCAAAATGGTGGCAAATACATTTATTATATGATTAATGAAATCCATTATCAAGACATATTGAAGAACTGCTTGGATGGCATAAAATTGAACAACTTGGTGCAAAAATGGCTTGCGTGACAATTTTGAACCACCCTTCACAAAACCTCGGAGTTCTCCACTCACATGGAATGCTACAGTTGCACCTAGTCTTATTTTATGCAGCCAACACATGCACATAGGCAGGGGGGTGCAAAGGGTGTGTTTGCCTCTCCCCCCCCCCATTCCCCCCCCACACACACACACACACACGGGCTGAAAAGGTTCACTTAAAAGGACCTATGCATTATTCCGTTAACAAAATGTGAATTAATGAAAAGAAAACAGACAAACTGTCTTTTTTCTTCTTTTGACCACATATTCTCTTTTTTCACCATGAAAACACACAAAATGCAGTCCAAGACAACCCGAGTTATTTTCAAATTTTAACTGGGAGCGACTGGGGGGGGGGGG
>JANSTQ010157017.1:0-11160 GCA_026167885.1 Bergia puertoricense
TGTGAGAACAGTGATGAGTGATAATACTGTGAGAACAGTGATGAGTGATAATACTGTGAGAACAGTGATGAGTGATAGTATTGTGAGAACAATGATGAATGATAGTACTGTGACAGCAGTGATGAGTGACAATCCTGTGAGAGCGGTGATGAGTGATAATACTGTGAGAACAGTGTCAGCACTGTGACAGCAGTGACAAGTGACAATACTGTGACCGCAGTGGTAAGTGATAATACTGTGAGAACTGTATCAGCACTAGCTTACTGTAACAGCAGTGACAAGTACATGTAATAGTTCTGTGACAGTAGTGATGAGTGATAGTACTGTGACAACAGTGACAGCACTGTGACAGCAGTGTCACATTGTAGTACTGTGACAGCAGTGATGAGTGATAACACCATGACAGCAGTGACTAGTCAATTAACAGCACTGTGATATGACCTGTTCATGGTCGTTTAGATATGGTTCCACTGAATCTTGTTTTTTCTTGCCAGTTGTTCAACCTAAAGACCAATGGGCACTAGATATTGGAGTATTTATTGATGCAACAACAGATAGAGTGAGAGGCACCCTGTCTGTCCTGATAAAGGAACTTGGACTGCTCAAACAGTACCATCTCAGCCTTTCAAAGGGATTTCAAAAGATCAAGTTACCTCCAATCACTTTTGATGCAGACCAGATAAAACCTTGGTGGCCGAGAGGATATGGCGAACAGCAACTATACAACATTCAGGTACACTACACTTGATGTATTGTGTGATGGAGGAAGGGAGGAATTCAAAAATTGAGCTGAACCCTAGACCAGTAAATGTAATGTCGAATTTTAGATGTATTTGGTGCCCTAAAAATACCACAACTGATTTTGCACAACTTTGTGAGGAAGTAGCACGGCCTGTAGTTAGTTGGTACTTGGACCCAGAATGCCGAGTTCAAGCCCAGTTTCCACTCAGAGCTCTGCTCGAACCAAGTGATCACAAGTAAAATTCCAACTCTGGTCACGCTCATATATACCCAACTGGAGTGCCTCTCGCCACTTGGAGATTCTAAATATATATGATTTCAATTTGTTAATACTTAAATAAGTTGGAACACCTGTAAAGTAGCTCTTTTCTATGCATTTTTAATCTTAAGATTTTTACTTGAGCATTTTTTTCAAAATTTAACTGCTTTTCCTTAAAATTAAAATATTGTTAAGATGATATCAAAATACTGAACTTCCAGAAATGACACCCTAAAAACAGGAAGTTGTAAAAAGTGCCCTCATCCTGGGCTAGTAAAACCAATGTACAAAAAGTTATTTTTAGCCAATACTTTCTTACATTTCTGTAAAGAATGTGCAGTTTTATATCCTGGCATGTTTATCCCCCTTATGTGGTTGTTCCAGGTAACCAACAACTATTTCTTTTTTAACCATCAATCTTTAATGCTTTGTTTCATAAATGCAACTGTGAAGTGAAACAAAATGTTCTTGTTGTTGTTGTAGTTATGAAATAAGATATGCGAGACATCCCATGATAAGACTTGTAACAAGAAAAAGGTTTTAGCCTTCAAAACAAGTTTTTCTGGTTTTCCTTCTTTTACACAAGACTTTTAGTTTTTGGTATTCTAGTACTCTTAAGTTTGTCAAAAAAAGATGTAATAAAGAGCGTTGTGCACAAGTTTTAGTTGTATCAAATTGTTTAGTGCTTTTTATCGCAAAATGTCTTGGACTGTGGCAGCAAATCATTTTTACTTCAGTCATCTTAACTCGTTTACCTGTAGGTTCAATTTTTGGACTCTCGTTACGCATTCCAAACTGGATTTAGAACAGTCAAGCTCGTCCAGGAACCAATACCAGGTTCTGAAGGTAAGATTTCTTACAGACACATGTACACAAAAACGGAATGGACTCACTTCCACACCAGAGGCTTGCAGTGAGTGAAATTACAAGTTGTTGAAAACAGAACGGCTGCAGACAGCAGTTACGTAGACATTGTTTTTTATTATTTACATTTTGTTATGTCTCCTTTTTTATTACATCTACATATTTTATTACAGATCTAATTATTATTATTATAATTATGGCGGAAGAGCCTTGTAAGAGGAGTTATAATAAAAATATTACTACTGAGGTATTACTATTACATTGTTCTTGATCTTTTTTCCTTGCTTGCTTTTCTTTCTTAACTCTTAAAGATAACTCTTTGAAGTAGGGATAATGGTGGCTATCTTATCTTATCATATAAATCGAGCAGATTGAAGTCAAACTAATTTGAGCAAGCATGGCTCAGTTGGTTAGTGCACGGCTTTCACAGCTGGAGGTCACCTGTTCGATTCTCGTTGACTCCAACGTCTGCTTCGACTTTCCTCTGATCCGTGTTGCTGTACATAGCTTTAAATACCCGTAAAACGGAGCACTGTCAGAGGGAGGGGGGTAAAGGGCGCACCTTCGGCTTCCATTGATACCAGCTCTAGGAGTTGACGGAACTACCAATGTTAAATAACGGCTACATGTACTTTACCTTTACCTTTTATAGAGAAAGGTTTATGTGGGAAATGTTGTCATTTTCATTTTCACCACGTAAGTTTCTCCTCAGACAATTAGAACTCTGGCTATTGTTTTCTGAGTGGTAGTGAGCTCAGCTTTGCCTCGTCGACCATAATATACTCATAAGATACTCGAGTTTTTTTTTATTGTTAAGCATAATTTATGTTTTTTACTTCAAATAATAACAATAGCAACAACAAAAATAATAAATTTCTTTGCACGTTTTCCTTTAGCTGTCTAATATAGTGCTTAGAATTTTACAGTTGTTAAAATATTTCAAAACAACACTTCAAAATGCTACAAATACAAAGATCCTATGGCTTGTTTATTCAATATATAGCCATTATCTTACTTCGATCATTCTTCCCCTTTATCTGTGAGAAGGAGAGGAGCGGGTGGAAATTGCCACAAAAACTCCCAGAAAGTTAATGAAATAACTACATAAGTAGCTGATGATACTTCCATAGGAAACTCAATAGAATGTCTGGTATATTTCAGGGTGCGAGTTATTAATGGGCCTAGAAATGACGAAAAGTTGGACAAAGGCAGACTTACACACCGAAAGCTAAGCAGCATACAAACTTCAAATTAGAAATTGTATGCAAACAATTTTATCTCTAAAGCATAAATGGAAATTTTTAGGCATTACAAAATTCTTAATTTGTAACCTGTGTTTTTTTTAAAAAAAAATTATAAGTGAAAGTAAAAGTGCTGACTGCTCTGAGTGAACTTGCTATAATGTGGAAGTTAACATTCGTAAGGTGGTTTTTATCTGCCATGGACTTTCATGTAGCACTGTGTGCAAAGTGGAAGATAATGAACGGTTTTCTTTTGTTTGATACAACTTTTCAGGACTTGGTTTTCATTTTGAAATCAATGGCTTACCAATGTTTTTGAAAGGAGCAAACTGGATCCCAGTTGGTAAGTACTGTATGGATATATTAACTACATAATTTAGTATTAACTGAAAAAGATAGTGACACAGGACGCAGTTTGAAAAGGAAAACTTTTTAAATTTAAACGTAGTGACTGTGCGACAATTCTGTTTTAAAATGTTCGACTCTGCTATAGAGGTTTACTCACTGTATAATCAGGGACCATGTCATGTGACATGTTTGCAGATTTTGTTGTTCAAGATACATTGAAGCTAGAAACGACCCCTGCTTCGGTTAAGGGTGGGGTGGTGCGCCCGAATATATATGACCCCACGAAAAACCTCTTGAAAACCTGTTATTGCCCCAAGCCAAATTCTTTGCTTGGTCGATATGAACAGTATGATACAGGGGCTCTTTCATGGTTGAATCATCTAAGTTTCTCTTTTTCAGGAATTAGACTTTTGTGTTCTTTGTCCAAAATATTTTAGTAGAAAACATCTTTATCGACCAAAAAGACCTTTGAAGAATGACACTTGTCCAGGCTCGAAGCATTTTAAAGCGATTTATTACTTATTTGTGTTCCGGCCCGGAACATCACTGATAACACGATCCATAACAAGACAGATAATAAAATCCAATTTAATCGCCGCTTAAAACAAACCATCCGTACTGTGTGCCTGTCGAAAAACCTAAATTAGTATCTGAACAGTGTTAATTTAAAGATATTTCAGCTCATATTTTTAAAGTTTTCTTGTCAAGAAACTTTAAGCATGTGTAAAGTCTGTGAAAGTGCTCTTTTACGACCCTTCATCACTAAAAAAGAATGTCGTGAATATTCTAAATGAGTTCCTGGAACCTGGCTTTCAACGACCGTTCAGTTTCTTCGACGTATGTTTCGTTGCATTCTTCACCACGGGCATGTTTGATTCTGTCAGCCACACCACGAGTGTTCTGGGGAACTATAGAATGCCTGTGCTTTGGTCTTCTTTGATCACGATAAATAAGCCTGTACACCAAAGGATCTGAAAATCCTCTGTGATCTCTCGAGCACGCCCTTGACCCAGGGGATGGCTACACTGTTACATATACATATACATACATATATATATATATATATATACACACACACAGGTGCTCCCCGCGGGGCTTTTCAGCTGCCTGTTCACAGCAAGTATATGGTTCAGTGGTTGAGGGACTTAGCCAGACCGCTATAAGCGGTTCACAATGGTATTCTGTCTGAGACATTAAGTTGAGCCCTCAGTTAACAGACCACAACACCGACTGTTCGACTGTGTATCACTGGATGTGTGTGTCTTGGTCATAATGCAGTGTTAAAGGACCACTGTACAACTGGAAGAAATTCGGAGGAGTTACCTGAAAGCATTTTCTGGGTTCTTTTTGTGCTTTTCAGTATTGGACAATAACTTACAAGTATTCCTTAAATAAAATTAGATGTGATTAGTGGTGAGGAGGATTGATGAAGCAGTAGAAAATTACCTAGGAGTTATGCGTTTTTTGTTTTCCAAAGAATTACAAACACTGTAACTCTTTTCAGACATGAGGTGCACGCTTCAGTCATTCATTTTCGCTTCTACCCAAATTATATTGAGTGATTATGTATTTGAATTATCGTGCTCATACTATACTATACTGGAACATTCGATTTATAGACTCCTTTGAAGATCGTGTGAGTGCTGATGTCTTGAGGAATCTTCTGCAGTCTGTTGCTGATGCCAACATGAACGTGGTGCGGAACTGGGGAGGCGGAATCCACCAGCACGATGCTTTCTATACAATTGCTGACGAGCTGGGGTTAGTTGGGGGTTCTGGGATTTGAAAATCTGTGTGCGTCGTGTTATTACTTGGTTATATGTAGAGTGGAAACGCACTGTGGCCTTGGTAATAATTTTCTGAATTTTGATGACATTTTTTCGCAAAGTTGTTTTCAAAAGTCGTTTTAAATTCGTTTTTGGATTTCAAAGTGACCAACAGATGTATGTAGTCCGTCTTTTAACTTGTGAAACCAGAAATTTGTAGCACACGTCGTGACATTCTTGAAGAATTCATCTGATTTTTCCTGTTGAAATTTTGATTACCCTGTTGCTGTATTTTTATTTGTTTTCATAATTGACTCTTACATAACACGTGTCTCTTCTATTTGTACAAGCAAGATTTTTAATGAGATACCAGTCAAGATAATTCGGTTGAGTGTTGTCATCGTAACGTGAATCAAACGTAGAACTCACCTCTGTGTGTACCTATTACTAGGAATTCTGTAAATTCTGTTCAACAGAATACTTGTTTGGGAGGAACTGAAGTTTGCATGTTCTATGTATCCCGTTGATAAGGAGTTTCTTTCAACTGTAGAAGAAGAAGTAAGGTATCAAGTAAGTGATTGCTTCAAGTTACAGTTTTGGGGATGGTACTGATGATAACATTTTAAAAAAGTAGTTGTTGATGCTGAAGATCATAAGAGCTGATGTAATGGCCTTTTTAATTTAATTCATTTATTTGAAATCTTACTTAACATTTACAGCAGTACAAGGCTCACAGCAGATATATACAGCAGTAATCTCTCTAGTACTCCCCGCCTTGTAGCAATTTTCTTCCTCTTTTGGATGCTGGCGCCATTTCTTTGACTTACCGTGTTGTATATACATTTGATGTTGGTGTTGGTTTCGATATGCCATTGAATGATTTTGATGATTCCAATGGCGTTATCCTCTGT
Organism: Bergia puertoricense; assembly: GCA_026167885.1. NCBI lineage: Eukaryota > Metazoa > Cnidaria > Anthozoa > Zoantharia > Parazoanthidae > Bergia > Bergia puertoricense. The sequence goes on from JANSTQ010157017.1 coordinate 6,131, forward strand.
TAGGATTATTGGTGATGATAATGATGATGTAGGTGACGGTGTTGGTGTTGATGTTGGTGGTAGTGATGGTGGATTTATCGATTGTGATGGTGATGATGGTGGTGGTGTTTGTGCTTGCGATTGTGTAGGTGGTGATAGTAATGTGTTGGTGGTAATGGTGGTGGTCACATTGGCGTTTTCGTTGGTGTTTTTGATGGTGATGGTGATGATGTTGGTAATAGTGATGGTGTTTGTTGGTCATGATGTTGGTGATAGTGATGGCGATGGTGGTATTGTTGCTAATATGTTGGTACAGTCGTGTTGTTGGTTTTTGCGATGTTGATGTTGATGGTGTTGGTGTTGGTGTTGGTTGGTCTTGGTAGTGATGGTAGTAATAAAGATGATGTTGTGGTGGTGGTAGTTGTAATGGTGTTTGTGTTTGTGATAGTTTGGTTATGTTGGTGGTGTAGGTTGGTGTTGGTTTTATTAATGTGTTGATGTTGGTGACGGCATTGGTAATAGTGATCAATGGTGATGGTGTTGGTCGGTGATGGCGATGCTGGTGGTGGTGATGGTGATAGCATTGGTTGTAAGTGTAGTTGCTGATGGTGTTGGTGATGGTGAGGATGATGATGGTGTTGGTGATGGTGAGGATGATGATGGTGAGGATGATGATGGTGTTGGTGATGGTGAGGATGATGATGGCGTTGGTGATGTGAAGATGATGATGGTGTTGGTGATAGTGAGGATGATGATGGTGTTGGCGATGGTGAGGATGATGATGGTGTTGGTGATGATGGTGTTGGTGATGGTGTTGGTGATGTGAGGATGATGATGGTGTTGGTGATGTTGTTGGTGATGGTGAGGATGATGATGGTGTTGGTGATGGTGAGGATGATGATGGTGTTGGTGATGGTGAGGATGATGATGGTGTTGGTGATGGTAAGGATGATGGTGGTGTTGGTGATGGTGAGGATGATGATGGTTTTGGTGAAGAAGCTACGTGCTATTGATATTGGGTTTTTGTTGTATACAGGCATCTGTTCGATTGATCAGTTTAGTAATTGCGTTGTGTTTTCCACCACCCCATATAAATTACCCTGGCTTCCAGAAGGAGTTAATTCGAGGCAGCTCTCCAAATCCTTGATTATTCAACTGGAGGGTAAGCCCGCAGTAATGAAGTCTTCAGATGACTTCTGTCCCACTGAATACGTTCTGTTTGCTATATAGGTGCGCCGTCTGCACAACCATCCATCAGTGTTCGTGTGGGGAGGAAATAATGAGAATGAGGTTGCACTGGCACAAAACTGGTGAGTGTGTATTGCGACATTATACGTGTGATAGCGACAGTATTTGTAATAAACCAAATGATACACTTACCGTTTTTTAGAAACTTGCAGCAGATTTCAGTAACGCATTTGTGGTAAACTGTATAAACTTTTGCAGTATTTTGTAATAAGTGCCATGCAAAAGGTCTCATAATGGGATGGCTTATCATTAGAATGCTTATGACCAGGCGTTTTGATTGCCAATCTTTTTTAGCGCAAAGACTGTAATTAACTTGAGGACTTTTAACGGAACTTAAACGAGTTGTTACTACGATAATGTAACCTTAGAAGAGGGCTCAACATTAACACTGGTCCGATGGCCCCAAGGCACTTTTTACCCCTTCTGGCCAGTATGGGCCAGTAACTTTTGAAAAGTGGTGGCCTGATGGGACCAACAACTCCTTTAAAAAATGACTTTGTGAATTCTGTCAATGAGAAAATAATTGGTCAGTTATTTGATGAACTAGAAACTCAGTCAACATTAGAGTGAACGTAACCCAGAGAGCGTCAACTTATGACCTCCGTGAAACCGACAAGGATGAGACTACGCAGAACACTATCATGCTTAAATGACTTATTGCATGATACAATTTTTCACGTTGGGTCAGTGCATTTTCATGCTGAGTCAGTAAGTTTTGAGTTTTACCAAACAAATTTTATTGAGGTGCTTACTAAACTAAGATAGATTTGGAAATTTTGTCCTGTTCTGGTTCAAAGTCAAAGTAGACAAAGTCAGATAAAAAGCCGGTCAAACGTTGTACTCTTAAATTTTAGACATGAAAACAAACGTTATTTGGTGATTCAGGTGATGAAAAAAAGATAATGGAGATTTGTGGTCTATTTAGCAGAAAAATGAACTCCCCTCTCTAATAAATGTCTCCTCAAAATTGTGAAAATTTAATAAACGCCCCGGGCGTTTATTAGATCTTTTATTGTATACACACTCTCTTCTGTCTGCTTAAGAGTTCATAAGGACCTAGAACTAGGCAAAAGCTGCCGTTATCAGTCATCCGAAGATTTGTTTGTTTGTAGGAAGACACAAAGTTTCCCAAATTCCTTCTCTTTGAATCTGATTTTCGACTCTATGCTTCATCCGGACGCCTTGTCAGAGACCTTTTAGGATCTATGTTTTTTTGTCCTAATTCTGCACAGGTACAAGACCGATCCTCAGAAGAAGCTGTACGTTGGTGACTATGTCAAGGTTGGCGCTTATAAATACAGTAAAATACAATGTGTACTCCTAGATTTACCTTTCGTCTTATTACCAGTAATTACTTTGACTAAAGACAAGTCAAAAAGTTGAAAACTGATTTGAAGATAAACAGACGTTTTGAATGAGACTCCATTTATTGTTGCAGCAGCAACATTCCACAATCTTACAGAACGACTGAGGCACTCTTATACAATGTTTTCTTGTACAGTGTTTTTTTTATTTGAAAATAGGTCAATTGTTAATTGTATTTTGGCATGAGAAATCAATGATGGAAAAGAATGACACTGTTATGTGAGAGAATTTAAGGACCATATATCCAGCACAAGTGGTAGTGTCTTACTTTAACGAAGATTTGTGTCTCATTCAGCAGGGTTCCCACGGACTTTGAAAATCCTTGAAAGTCCTTGAATTTGAAAAAGAAAAGGAATTCCTGGCCTGGAAAATCCTTCAAAATCAGTCAAGGTCAAGGTCCTTTAAAATCCTTGAATTGGTTTCCAGCTGCACCGCCAAAAGCTGCTAAAAGTTTTGAAAACTTAAAAACCTATTGCAATTCTTTTTGCCACGGAAGGTCCGTGAATCTGCTGATCCTGAAAAGTCCTTGAATTTCATGCTGAGTTAAGATTGAGTACCCTGTTTAGAGTAACATATATAAGTGACTGGGAAATACTTGCTTCAAACGTATTTTGAATACTCATATAGGAAGAGTTATTATCTCCCCAAATGAATTTGAAAAGTGTTACTTCGTGTCTAAACATTTTTATTTTTGAGAGATGCCTAAGTAGTGGTATATGTTTTGAAATTCTTATTTTAGTTGTATATTGACACGATCATGAAGATTTTTAAAGAGGAAGAATCCAGCCGCCCATTCATCCCTTCCTCACCCTCTAACGGAGTGGAGACAGAAAAGGAAGGCTGGGTAGCTAAGGATCCTGGAAACCCCCTCTACGGCGATGGTGAGCGACAGATTTCTTGATAATAATAATAATAATAATCATAATTATAAGGATCATTATCATTATTATCATCATCATCATTATCATCATCATCATCATTATCATTAACATCATCATTATCGTTATCATTATTTTTAATATTACATGTATCGTTATTCATCATTATCATTATCTTAATTATTGTTATATTATATTACTGCACATTTTGTTTAGTTTCTTTATCGTGTCCAGTGATGTCTTTTTCTTTCTCAAAATTTGTTTGCTAACATTTAAAATCATTATTTCACCATGAGGCAGTTAGCTCCATTAACACGAAACTGCAATGCATATCACACTTTCTCTTTGTCCTTCACACCAAGTACATTTCTACAATTACAACATGGACTGTTGGAATGTCAGTGGTTATCCAAAGCCAAGATTTGCTTCAGAGTATGGTTTCCAGTCTTACCCATCATTTGAAACCTTGTCAAAGGTGTCAGTAGCTGAAGACTGGAACTATTCAAGCAAGTTTATGGATCATCGGCAACACCATGGAAATGGTAAATGGTCTGCTTTTATGAGCGAAGGCGGCGGAGCGGGGGGGGGGGGGTGTATAGGAGGGGGGGCTGTAGCCCCCCCATAAAAATGTGGGGGGAGCGGGCTCAGCCTTCCCCGCGTTTCTGTTCCTAAAAATCTCGCTAGTGCAGCATAAAATTGGTTTGGCAAAATATTCAGTATTGTGGTCTTTTCACAAATCCTTTCATCAGGATTCGCCCTTGGCAAAATGTTTTAGGACTTGCTTTTGAACAACTCCAGCTGGTGTTCGACGAACCAGCCAACTGCTGGATTTTTCTACTAAACTAGACTAGAAGCGGTTTCCCATTGACGCGGAATAGACATGGTCTTTATTTGGATAAGAATATTTGGGGATATCCACCTCCCACGTTTCAAAACGCACCGCCGCCTTTTACGAGGTCATTGTTTCAGTGGATTTATGCGTCAGTGGGTCTTGAATCAATGAGTCAATATGAAAAAATCAAAAAAAGTGTTTCGATTCACCACTTTGCAAATGCGCATTTTTTTCTCATTCCGACTCACTAAGGGAGTAAAATATAAAGATTTTTGTTGAGTTAGTGAGACAAAATGTGACCGAGCAACATCATCTTGCACTGCGTGTAAACTGAACCGTGAGTGGACTGGACCGTGGAATGTTACCAAACATCAGAAAATACTCTAACCCTAACCTTAACCCATTTTCGCCATTTCACGACTGACTCATGTGGCTCAAGTTACAACGATCCTCGCTTTTTTGGATGGTTTTAAGTTTGAGGACAGAACTGGGAACGTAATTTTAGCAGAAAAATAGCAAAAATAAAGACGTGAATGACTTAATTCTTACGAGGTCCCAGCAGTTCTTGTTTCAGATTCGAAAAAGCATAACTTGGTGTTGAAAAAAGTTGTAGAAGTAGTAGTAGTAGTAGTAGTAGTAGTTGTAGTAGTAGCAGTAGTAGTAGTAGTAGTAATAGTAATAGTAGTAGTAGTAGTAGTAGTAGTAGTAGTAGTAGTAGTAGTAGTAGT
>JANSTQ010157028.1:0-11157 GCA_026167885.1 Bergia puertoricense
GAAGTGCTGAAAAATAAAACTGAGCCTGAGCTGATTCTTAGATAATTCTTAATTTTCAGGGGATTTTGAGCCTCATGGTTCTTATAAACCGGATTCTTATAAAAATATTCAGTGTATGGTGGTTCAGAGTTTTAAATTGCCATAGTCGAGATTTTCGTGCCAGTTTTCTCATTTTCAGTTTGACGGACAGAAAAAGTTGATTTATAAATTATAGCTTTTTTGTGAAAGTGATCAATATTCTTTTAAATAGTTTCTATCTTAATCTGATAAGTTTCCTGTGAACATTTAATGTGATTTTATCTCTAAAGGTTTCACATACAGAATAGATCCGTTCGACCTCATCTACCTCGATATTCCAACTATATATAGAAAAAAAATAACTCGTTTCCTCTGAGTTACGTTAGTTTTGGTTATATTGTAGATACACTGATTTGGTTCATCTCCAACCGGTCGCTTCTTTCGATATCTTGACTTTCAACTTCCCTTGAGCTAAATGGCGATTAAATGTTAAAACAACCCTTTGTTTGAAATAGGAAAATGGGAACAAGATTCAAGAAACTTTAAAGTGATGTGGATAAGTGCAACAGTCGCCCATTGGTCATTTAGTTCATTAGTCATGCCATAAGTTACCTTTTCAAATTTTCCCCCACCAACAAGTTCCGTTTGAGATTAAAATCAAGAAAAGAAACACGGACGTTAAAGCCGCTGTGATCTCCTGATGTCCCGCTATTTCGATTACGCTATCGTTTCCCTCAAATATCGAAATAACGGAAGTCTGCCGTAATTGTTTTCTAGTGGTTAGAGACTTTACTGCCAAAAGACGGTATATAGCGTTACTGGCGCCACTAAGACATTGCTAAGATACTGAAATCGGTCTTTTGGACGTGCTGTTAATCTTCGATGTTCGAAATTCACAGTTTATTCATTTGAAGGTATTGAAACACATTCTTTTTATGCAAGCTTTACAATGCTGGATTTCATGGTTTTATTTTGTATTATGTTATGTGAGCCAGATAAATTGACTTTTTGCTTGAATGGAAACTAAGTAAAAGTTCGCTTTTTCTACTCTTAATTGAAATATTTTACTGTAGGATATCTATTATATTCAGCTCTGTTTCAGTACCGATGTCATTTAAAAAGTTAAAAGCAATATGTAAATTTTTTAAACTCGAGCAAATATAAGAGATTTCTATAGACTAACAAATTTCACACTCGACTGTCGACAGCTGAACTTTTAAATTACGACAGTTCATTTCGTGTAAAATATAATCTTATTTCAATTTAACTTGTGAAATCAGTTGTTCGTTTCAAAAAAAATCATAGCAGCAATTCACTCTCCGACTGATCAAAAATGGGCTGTTTGTTTATTCCAAAAATGTGAAGGCGTAAATGCAAACATATTAGAATATAATTTTTGTCTGCGGTTGGTCAGTGGCGAAGGAAAGCACAGACTAGGCTAATTGTTTCCGAACTACTTTAACTCCTATTGTCAGCCTTGTAATAAGAAATAACCATAGCAAAAATGCAAGAATAGACGCTAAAAGAGGCATATTTATTCAGAGCTCTGTCTAGTTCTCATTTACAAAATTTGAATTTAAAATATAAATTTTAATTCAAATGAATGCATTGCCAGCTGCAAAAACAAGAAATAAAATTGAAAATTTTTCCAACCCGGAGAAACAAAACAGATACTCGTACAAAAAGAGAATATTTTGTGCCTTTCAAAACACGTTTAACGGACGAAATTTGAGTTTATGTTAGTAATTTAATCTCGCTTTGTCCTTCATATAAATTTTAACCACGAATCTTATTTCTCATTTGAAGTACCTACGCCACAATTGCTGCTTTGTGATTTTCATTGAGTTGTCATAGCAAACTCGCTCAGATTCTTGTCTCCTTTTTCCCACCTCAATCAATTCTGTGTGCTGTCGCCTGTATTTCATTATCAAGTCATCAACTGTTATGTTTGGAAACTGCAGTGATCGCTTTTCTATCCCTGTAGCTTGTGCCCCTGTTGATAATGTGCTAATTGCAGGAAGAGAAGAAGAAAGAGAAATAGCACATTTTGTCCTGCGCTTTAGACCTCTTGCATTGCTCTTCTTCGACTGTCCCTTAACCGTGCCGTTTTGTGGCCCCGGTTGACAATATTTAGTTTTGCTATTTTGTTTCTTTTTCTTGTTCTTTTCAGACGAGTCTGAACTTCCAAACGTTCTTTCCTTCTTAAGATAGTTGTTGATAGACTTTGTCTCTGGTTCCCAAACCCACGAACGAAAGAATTTCCTTGTGTTAAACTTCTGTCTTATTTTCTCAATTTCAATGTCAATATTTTTATCTTTTACAACAATTTTGCCAGTTTCAGGTGGATAACGGAGTGAAAAACTATTTTCCTGCCTCCAGTAAGAATTAGGATAATGAGGTTTGGAAATAAGCCTTGTGTTTAGTGGAAACTTTTGACTATAGACAGAAACTTGTGTCATTTTAAGACATCGTTTTCCCTCCACATGGTGCGCCACATCAAGGTTCGTTTCTTTGTTTTCACACTTTCTCAAGATCAGGTTCTCATTGACTTCAGTGTTTGCTCGCTCTTGCTTAATACTTTCGTTTTCATCTAAGTCTGGATTGATGCCGTCTCGGAAAACATGATCATCCTTGAAACTGTTCGTTTCGTATTCCAGTTCAGTTTCATTGCCAGCTGTGGGAACTGTTGTTATTTTTCTTCTCGGAAGGTTCTCATCATTTTGATTTCCTTGAAGTGAATCTCCAAGGTCTTTTTTAGCAACTGCCGTTTCATTTGTGGAATAGATGGAAGAACCACTCAAAGTTCTTTTTCCCAAGCGATATTCCTCAAGTTTGTCGATTATGTGAGGTTGCTCTGGCAGATTTGAAAGGCCGTCAGTGTAAGACAAACCGAAATCCTCGGGTCCAATAAAGGTACATTCTGGATCGTCTTCCCATGAAATCGCAGTCTTTAGAAAATCCGCTCCTTCTTCTAAATCTAAATACGGAGTCGACGATGATGATGAAAGTAAAGAATCCATGAGTGTTGTCTTTCAGCAGGTCAAGTTATTTCCAACGTCTTTCTTCTACGAATAACGACGAAGTACTTTCCATGCAGTGTCGCACCTCTTTGATGTATGGATTGTTCAGATTGGAATTAGTGAGACATTAAGCACATTGGCGTTTGTGACAAAGTTGTCAGTGAGCTATATTACTATTTCATGCTCTTCTTTGTTAATAAACAAAATCTCTAGCCAGCATATTTTCAACACTGATTTTCACGTCTCCATAATTTTCTTCGTTTCTAGGCAACCGTTGTATTTTATTTTGCAATATTGATGAGTTATGGAATTGGACGGAATTGACTTTTTTTGTTATATTACAACTGTTTTGCAACCATTATAGTCGAGGCGTTTTAGTTTTCAAATTAGACAAATTTTATTATTGATTATTTTTTCTCACTTCGAGTCGGAAATAGTTTGTATTTTCTTACCCAGATTATGAACATCAGTAAATGGTAGGGAAGCAGTTGCAGTTTGTTTAGTTATCATTATTGATAGGTGAATATGAAAGTTCTATCCAACTTAAAAAAAGTAAACTGAACATCAGATAAACGATAACTCTAGACAAAGCAGTTTTGCCAGTAAGTTTCATAATTCGACGAAGGTTTTAGCCAGAGGTTATCACAGCGAGCAAGCGTGTTAGACTTTAATCTCACAAAATTATGAAAACATTTTTGAGTGCAGGAACCTGTGTGTTTTCCTGTTTGGGGCTGTAGCTATATAAAATTTACATTTTCATGCATATAATTTTCATTTTCATGCATATAATAGTTTCTTTCAATCCCTACCGAGCAAGATCAGTTGTATAGAATATATTAATCACCAAGCTATTCTGAAAAGACACTTTATTACCTTCGCCTTTGAAACTTTATAACACTGATTAAAGCAATCTAACATTACACGCCTAAAAAGTTAATAAAATCCAAAACCCAGAGCTTCTTTTGAGACGTTACATCCCCAAGTTTTCATAAATTATTTGTTGAACTATATTTCGTTTGTTATGCCAATTACATCCGCCAAAAGAAGTTTATATTTATGGACATGATGGAAACAACAGTTAATCAACCTTTTGCACGCAATTGTTTTTCTGCTAAAAACAATCTAGAAAAAGGGTAAACAACATTCTTATATATATTTGCTATTTGCTTTATTTCACTAACCACGAAGAGTCAATCTGTAATTATGGTTGTCTAGCTAAGCTTAATGCACAAGTTCCTGTTTATTAAGCTTTATAGAAAATCTAATTGCACATTTTTTCAATGTACATGTCTAAATTTTGGTTATGTTTAGCAGTATCTTTGTTATTGGAACGGTTTACTGTTCTTTGTTGTAAATGAAATGCAAAGCTGACAACTTTTCAGATACAATGCTTCAAATTTTTTAGACATATTAGTATTTGCATTCAAGTTTCAAGGAGTGAGGGATTTAAAATTCCATTCACCAACAGAATTGCAGGAAATAATGACTTCAAATCAGTGCTTCCATATGTTTGACCAACGAAAAATATATAGCTCAGTAATGAGCAAGACAATATTCCAAGCATTTCACTTTCTTCATATTAAGAAGTAAATTTTCTCGACAAAGAAACTCGGAATATCTTCATAAATTATTCCTAGCCTTGAAATATAAGCAAAATAAGTTATTTAATTAGATTAGCTTTTATTTGGTGTTATAAAAATACTCCTAACATTCAAAATTAGTAAAGGTGGAACTTCAAATAAAAGAAATGGTTTGACGTATAATGTTCATTTAGTTCTGAAGATAGATAAAGAAAAAAAAGTTGATTGATGGCTTAAATCATATTCGTTAATCAAATTGTGACAATCAGATAACAAATTGTTAAGTAATGTAACAAACATATTCTTATTGTAAGCTTTATAACAAAATCTCATTTCGGGGAAAAATTAGATCAGTTGGCGCTTCAAATCTTGATAAAATTCTCCAAATTTGAAAGTAGTGCCTTAGATTCCTTGAGGTGCATATTGGAAGTAAACGCTAAAAATTAGAATAGATTTTTCAAAAGAAAAAAAATGTCAAAGATAGCTTGTTTTTGAGTAGTTACAACGTAATAAACGTTTTTAATTTGAGACTTTGTCATGTTTCTGACTTATTTCACATAATTATTTGAAAGAAACCATAGTTTAATTGAGCTAAAAAAAAATTACATTTGATTTAACTCTTCCTTTTCACACATCTTTCACAATATATGTAGAAGAGTGGTCTTTTGTTGTCAGCTTATTGGCGAATGTTCACTGACGTCATTGTTTACATTCTGCTTAATTAGCATAAAACGTTTACGTAGAGAAGGTAGCACACTCAACAAGAACGATGGTTCTTCAGCCATTTTGCCAGAATTGAATTCAAAATATCAAAAAGCTTATCAAACGTGCTAATTGACAAAAATTTCAGCTCTTTAAATTCAGTTTCTAAAAATATATAGGTTTTCATAGAACTCGAAATATCTTGGAAGAGCCATAACATTCTTTGCGGTAAAATTTCGAGTTTTTATGAATGCATCACACAAAAAGTATTTTGCAAAGCTCTTTCAATATTCGAAGCTAATGTTTCTGTAGCTTGATTAAGAATTGGGGCGTGGATGCCACTGAGGGAATAAATGTAAATAACGATTTGCCTATACGGCTATTCGCTCTCTGTTGGAACAGGTACAAAGCAGCGGCCCTTTTACTTTATTTAAGGAAAGTCCGCTAACCAAAAAAATATTTTGTTGGCAAGATAGCATTAAGTAAACCTTTAGCCTCCCGCACTGGGATCCTGTCAATGCAAGGTGCCTTATTTGTTTGCAATTTTTCAATCTATTATATTTTAAAAGTTAATAATATCTTGAATTTACTTATATTTTACAGTCTCGACAACAAATTGTCCGGGGCTGAACAAAGCATTCGTATATTTTCGTATTTTTGAGCAACAACACCTGAGGGTAATACTGAAAAAACAGTACTTCGAAGTTCTTGTTTAGTTTTTCGTTAGCTATGTCCAGTTTTACAAACCAGCCTTAAAAGTTTTAAACTTTAGGTCGTGGAGACCGCCATCTTGAAAACTGCACCTATTGACGTGACAGGCAAGAGTTTGCCTATTGGGCATACAATGTACATGGAGTGCCTACAAAACAGCACAGAGTTCGACAAATTTAAGGAATGTCAACAACCTCGTTCCCAGGAAAGGATCAGAAGTAAATCACAAAACTGTGACGTCAATAAGTGCAGATTTCAAGATGGCGGTCTCACTTATCAGACCAAACCGTTGTTTTTCTGCTATGCAGTAGACCCAAGTTATGATTATAGAGCGTTGTAGGCGCAACATATTAAAACAGCGGACGGTCCCTTTAATCTCGTGGAGCATTAACTTCTAATAATCTGTATCCGTTTCAATATAAACAAATTCTCCCATATTTATTTATACCAAGCTTTTAGCAAAATAAACATTATAAGAAGCCCATTACTTGGATGAGAAGCCAGTTCCAAAAACCTTAGGTCGGACGTTTGCTCTATGTCTAACGTTGCTGCACAGGGATTTCCAAATGTTTAACGACTGGCGTTGTGGCAGAGGATTTCCTAATGTTTAACGTCTGACGTTAAACTAACGTCCATTTACCATGTCCCATCCGGCTATTTTTAAAATGTATTCCCTCCGATTAATTGCCTTGCCAACCAATCGGCGCTTGCTCTTTTTGCTTCCCCCAAATAAATGACGCATGAACAATGTTTTTATACCAGAACACATGACAAAAGAATTCGAATGCTGCAAATCTCAAATGAGAAAGTTTGCAAGTTTCCTTTCAAAGAGCACCAACAATAGCGAAAGACGGAGCAACTGGGAATAAAGACAACGATTAGATCAATAAGCGTAATTCTACAAACAGCAAACCTGAAACCTTAAATGATTTGGAATGCAAATTCAAAATCGGTCAATTTAAATTGTAATCTTTCAATGCCTGGGTACCGGGTACCCTTTATAACCTGGAAGTGGAATACTTTTGTACTTTTAAATTGCTTTTTGTAGGGAAAATGAAATAATTAATCACACTGCTATTTATAGTGCAAGATGATAGCATCTTTTTTTCGCTTTTGAGTGTTCTAGATTGCCTCATTTTATTATAACAGCGTCGCTTTCATTGCATAATAAATTGGTTTTAAGTTTGTATTGGATTTTAAAGTCATTTACTTAACGAACAAGTAAAACATTAAAATAGCATCGTTTCCATACCAAATACAAGCTTACTTTTTAAAATTGTTAACAGATTTTTACGCGAAATTTTAACTTTAATGCATTTTAAAGTTTTTCTGTCCTGTTTTCAAGGAAAGTGTAAACTGTTTCTAAAATAGGCTTTTCAATTTGATTTCTTCAACTTTATTACTGTTGACTTGTTTGATGGCGCACACGTCTAGTCTTCAAAGCTTAGCCTGTTCTGCACTGAGAATGCTTTTTCCAGTTTTTATTTTTTTATGTACAGATACATCAATCAGATGGGATTGCTTTCAAACTAACACGGCTTTCACTGCTCACAGAAAATCTTTTTTTTATCTTTATAACGTCGATTCTTGTTTTGCAATCCTGCAATATTCTCTCATAAAAGGGGTGGTAAGATCGAGGTGAAGATCATCAATATACCGGCGTCGCACTCTGCATCTTGTGCTCACGATTGGTTGCAGCTGTTTAACTCGATTTTGCTGAACAGTTGCATCAATAAAGCTTTCTTTCGTTCGCTTTGTAGCTTTTTGTGGTAAGATCTTCTGCTGTTTCCTCGTTGTTCGAGGTGCTCTTTCATCTTCCATGTACAAATCCAACATACGCAAGTCGAAATGCTGATAGTCTTCATCTTCTATTTCTTCTTCTTCCTTTGTTACCGTTTTTCTGCTCATTACACATTCAAGAATCCGTTGGTTTTTCCCACAAACTGACCTATGAGGAAACTTTAAATGTTCTCGCCTGGATAGTGTTTTACCACTCGACGATCTCAAGGGAACCGGAGCAAATTCCTTCTTCAACTGGTCTTTTGCTCTAGCCCAGTTGAAAACCTTCTTGTACGTAGCTTTGTCTCTTTTACCAAAACTCTCAGATTCTCGGTCAAGCAGTTCCCTTCTGTATTGCTTCTTCTGATTTTTGCCATCGTATAATCCTTGCAATGTTTTTTCATTTTCTAACGACATGGCACAGAGCGATACGACACCTTGTTTTTTACCTTTCCCACTGTGATTCGAAATTGTCACGAGCCGTGGTAATCTTTCAGCACGGCCAGGTTGCCTTTTACCTTCTGCTTTTATAAGAGACACTATTTTTCCTTTTTTCTCTCTGTAGTCAAAGCTGAATTTGTTAATCAAGTTTCTGTTAGAATTAAAAGACTGCATCTTGTTTCTGTTTTTGTTAGGTCAGTTGTGAATTTGATATCGCCCTTATCACATAAACTTGATAGCTTTGTTACATGCATGGATTGTCAATTTCACCGTTCAGTAACAGCCGTTTCCATGGTGAACTTGCATGAGTTGCTGTAGAAATTCCGTATTACCATCTAATCCATGTTTGTCGATACGGACATAAACTGCTGACGTTGAAACGATTTAAGACAATTCAATGCAAAAAGTCATAGACACGGTATACTTGTTATGGAACGTTTGGCAAAGACAGGACAAGACAGGACAGTTAGTGTCTAGGCAAGTTTCCAAAACAAACATGTTTTGTCAAGTTTCCCGGAGCCACAAGTTCTTACAAAAGACACCTGTCTGTCACGTGACCGTCAACATGTAAATTATTTGTAGTGTTCAAAGAGATAATCGTTTTCGTTAAGATGTTTAACTTAATGCTGAGATGTTACCTGTTTCCAAAACAACTTAAAATCTAAATGAAATTTTTTTTTATCTATTTCACTCGTGGTTTTGCTTTTAATTAACAGCCATAGTTCCACTTTAACAATTTTCCGCAACTTTTCTTAAAAAGCACGCGCTTAAAAACTGAAAAGTTTAATTTCAATCAATTAGCTCAATGTGAACAGTATATTTCGCTATGAGACTGTTTAGTAGTGCCCCTAAAACACATTCCTTTATTCATTTCAACCAACTAAGCGTTTTGCCAGCTAGATACAAAATTCATATTAAAGAATTAACAAACGATATAACACAACATCCTTTAATTAGTATCTTAGTAAACTTTAGCCATTACAAGTTGGCGGGTACTGAAATGTTAATAAGCGTCCCGTCGATCCAAACAACATATTTAGTTTGGAATACGAAAAAGGAAGAAGCTGGATATATTAAATTACACACGGGATCAAATCACTGAAGCGAGAAACCAGAACAGATTTAACATACAGGTGTCATTTTTGGAGAATTACAAAAGGCATCGAATTGGAATTTTGGTTGATGTTGGGGGAAGGGAGAAAAATTTAAGCGATAATATAGGAAAATATACAAACTAAAACAAACAGCGGGACAGCAAGTTGTAAAGAATATGAAAAGCAGGAATGCATATGATAATCACAGTCAAAAGGTGTTTTTTGAGTCCAGCAATAGGTTTACTACTCTTTAAAATTTTCACTCTTTAAAAAGTAGTTTTCACGTGCAAAATCAGCACATTCGTTAACATATCCTTGTAACTATGTTTTTAGAAAGGTACGATTAAATGGATACAACGGTAAACTAGTTTTGATCAACAAACGATGATATATGTAATAAATGTTTTCCACCGTCAGTTAAAGGAAAAGCTGATGTAAACATACCGTATCTACTCTTGCTGATGTTTTTTAAAAAAACTAACTTTTGTCAAAACTAGTCCTCTAGTCCTTAGCCAAATACAGTTAGGTTGATTGTTTTCCAAGAGGCACTTCCGAATCCTGTACATATTCCAGAATTTATGCTTGAACTTTGGTCACATGATCACCATCAACTTAATCCTTGCCTCAGGTTCCAAGTTTACTTCAGCTTCTCCGGAACTGTACAAGGCTTGCGCTCCAGGTTGCTTGTATTTCTTTTTAGAGGTATAAAAAATCAGCGAGTAGTGTTCGTCCGGTGCAATTTTCAACTCCTCGACAGTCAGGGGCAAGCTCTTGTTCAACATCTCTGGTAACACGATTGCAGAGGGTCCCGCTGTTAGGCACAGAGTGCCAGTAATTATCACCACTGGCAGCCCAAGCTTATAATTCGTGTTTTTAAATACATTTTGAGTACGCTCTGTGCTTGACACCTACATATTATAAGACTTTGTATAGGAAATTTAATTTTTTATCCAAATTTTTACATTACTGCTAGTTGGATTGAAATAAAGTTTGTTTACCTCAAAGTATTCGTTTATTCTCTTCTTCACTGGGGGAACTCCTCGCCGGTTTATCGCTCCAAAAGGCTTCAAATCGCGCTCAGAACACACAGAACAAACAATAAACGAATGCCAAAATGACTGTATCACTATAGGGTGAGAGGATAATCCCTTTTAGGAGAATAAGGTTGTTTTTTAAAACGAGAAGTATAAAGTCGGTAAAGTTGACACATTTGCGTACGTGCAAACCTGAGGGTAATATCAAAATCTTTAAAACCTACAAATTTCTCAGTTTTACCAAACTCAAAATTCCACTTACAGTCAGGACGATGTATGGTGACATGATGGATCCAATACGTACACACGTGGAGAACAACCCTATGGCCATGTCCCTGTCAACACAAGTTACCATTAAGATTTTAGAGAAAATGCTGAAGTTAGAACCATATTTATATCTTAAATTATTGCTAAAAGTTTTTTGATGTTATAAATTGAAAACAAACGTTTTCGGTCTACTTGACCATCATCAGATTTGTGCGGGGTTCATTGGTTTCGATGTTTAAATCCAGTTTATTTTAAAAACAAAAGAATTATTAAGTTATCCCCCTTGGGATAACTCTTGTTCTTTGGTGTATGGTAATATGTCAGATGTCAAACCTATGACTCACTGTACTTGCCTCGGTTAAACCAAGAAACATTGCTCACTTTATAACTTGTAAACACCCTATTTCTCTGACAAGCGGTGTTACACGCTGCAATTATTCATGCAACTTGTCTCGCAACACCGTTGCAAGACAAGTTGCAGAAGGGGTGTTACACGGTGCAACGGTTGGTG
>JANSTQ010157039.1:0-11156 GCA_026167885.1 Bergia puertoricense
TTTTGTTAGTCTTGGAAAAATTTACTCGTGCGATTTATCCCAAATCGCATTCAAAGGTATCTGATTACCATTACTAACACGGCCGATAGAGATCTAGGAAAGGGTTATTTTTTCACAATTTGAACAAGGAGAACAGAAACAGAAAGTTTGCATAGAACTTTATAAGATAGATGGATAATGTTTACCATAGGTATTCATCTATACAATATGCGGATGGAGGGCAAACAATCAGCCATACAACCAGAGCAAGGAAACGAAAGTTAAGCTATCGAATAGTGAACGAAAGTGTCGCTTTCTTGTGCTGTTGTTAGCTGTTCTAGAGTACGCGTGTTTGCTGAACAGCAGTCATATTGAAATGTTTGCCCTCCATCTTAAAACCGAAAGTGCGCCCGCGTACCAAAAAGTCAGCTGTATGGCAGTGAAACGTTGAAAAAGAAACACCCCCAGAGACGACACGACACGACGCAACGATTATTAATGTCATACCTTAAGTGGACATCTTGTAGATATGGCGTTGTTTACCTACATTTCACTCAGGTAATTTCAATTCCTAAGTAAAACGGTTATTAAAATATGTACGCCTGCTGCAATTACTTAAGCTTGTTTATAAGTCCCTGTTTTTGGTATCGATCTGGTTGAAGTACATTCGACCGTACCTGGAATTGGAACTTGAAGAGGCTGTCTCCCTAAAAGCGGTAAGGTCGCCTTTGCTTTGGAAATTTCATTTTCTTCGTTTTTTGTGTCATGAAAGGTATTCATGTACAAGTCACGAAATGGATGTTAGTTTGAAAATATTCTAAAATGCGAGAGCAAACAGCGATTTGATTTCGTGCTGTCCCGAAACACAGGAAGGGCTAGTTCACAAGGCAATTTTGAGCCAACTTTAAAGAGTCGTTATTGATAAAATATTTGGAATATTGGACAATAATTTTTGTATAGCTGGGTAGAAAAATACTTCAATAATTAATATATTCTTGAATAAAAGTTACTTTAAGTTATCTTGCACTTATACACGTTGGAACTCGCTATTTGGTTTTTCATTAAAGGGTAATACCCTAAAAGTACGATCTTTCCAAAACCTGCTTTTCATTTTCCGGACGTTGTTGAACCAAAAATGGACTTTTTATGGAAACAGCTTACCTTAAACTTGGATTTCAAGAAAAAATATCGTACACTTTGCGCCTTCCATAAACACGGCAAGCGATGAAAGTTTGTAGTTTTTAAGTCTTGTGTACTTCGCGTCAGCTCGTGGAGCTGCATCGTGGCATTGTATTTAATGCAAATAAATCCCCACAATAGCCAAATGACAGCATCAAGTCGACAAATTATCTTCACTAAAGCTAGAATTGCCGTTTTAAAAGGCCGCTGTTCCTGCAACACAACAAATCCATGTTTTTATATTCGGTCAAATTATTGTTGATCACAAACACATGGCCGCAAAATGAACAACTGTCACGCAACGTTTTGGTCCTCATGTTTGTTCAAGTGCTACTTTGTTTGGCTTTTTACTGTAGAATATACCGAAAGCATAGTTGCCAGTTACTGTTTGAAATACAAAGCACATACAATTCTTTGTAAATCATCGGTTGAACCAATTCTTCCGAGCTATCATTAGAAGTACAGGGGCTATAATTTTCAGTTTGCACGCAATCGTCATTAGGTTATCCTTGAATTTTGTGTATTTGGACGTTATTGTAAACTTCCCTTTTTAAAAAGCTCTTTATAATAGGACAATTGAGCAAGCTATTTTGAAGGTCTTTGAAGACCGCGATGTCTGCACTGCGAGCTCAAAATCTGCACAAATTTCCTTCAAGAGTGGCACGGTAAGTTTACTTAGTTTGTCTTCCTTGACAAGAGAACACAACTCGTAAACATCATAAACCACTGGGTGTTTCAAAGCAGTCTTTTCAATGACATCTGCTACAAAGTCGTCATGATTGCCATCTTCTTCTTTGTCTTCTTCTTCTTCTTCTGATTCATCTTCAGCCCCTTCAAGCAACCGTCTTGCGCCTTCAGACCGAGTTTGCTGTTTTCTTCTGTTAATCTCGAAAAATACCTTTGTATTTGGTGTTTGGTCTTGTGAAATTTTGCTCATTCATTGCCTTTCTTGCGCCTTTGGAAACTTGCAGTGGATCAGCCTTTTGACCAGTCCGCTCCCAAATATCGTACTTGTCCGTGAGGTACTTCTTGGCCTTACAGTCCCGGCCCCTCCTCGTTGAAGAACAAACGTCTCCGCACGTTTCGATCTGTGATCACGCTGGCTTTGAACCTCATCACTGCAACACACAGAGGTGAACCGATTTGCCCATTCACGTGGTAAAGTATCGTACGGTCCTTCCGTTCTATTTTCTTTGCTGGGAGCGTATTTGCCCAAGCTCTGATGCACTTTTACGTCTTGGATACTGCTGAATGGGGCGATGCAACCTATTTCTGGGCACGGAAACAATAACTGGCACTCATCTTCCTCATCCTGATCCTCCGAGTCATCATCGCTATCATCATCACAATTCTTACGCTGTTCGGCTTGTTTCGGTTGCCTCATTCCTCTGACAAAAAAGGGGAAAAAGTCTTTCTCGTCGCAAACTGATATGTCCGTAAAGCTTTGATGACGGAGACAAATGTCCTCCCAAGGGAGCACTTTGCCTGTACCAACGCCAAAGGCCTTCCAGACTCTCAAACCTTCTTGCTTGTAACTGAAATTGTGATACATGCTAAATCTTTTTGCCTTCTTCAAAGTTTGATCCTTGTTCTCTTGCAGTCCTCTTGCTTTATGTATTGTTTTAGTAAATTAAACGAACGTTTATCAAAGAAAAACTGCAGAGTGCACTTTTCCAGACATTTTAGGGTGTGAACTACCGGTATATTTTAAAATTTTTTTCGGGGAGCATTACCCCGGACCCCTCCCCCTATGCCAGCAGCTCGCGCCCTCGGTGTTCCATATAACCCTCTCGGGCCTACAAATACTGGCAGGGCTGGCTACGCCATTGAGAATTAACCCGTTACATGGAAATCTGGTAAGAAAATAGCCAGATCAGGTTATAGTCTAGTAAATGTATAAACAGTGAAGTTCAAGCCTAGTAGATTTTAGAACATTTGGTCTAAAGAAACTAGAAGTCACTGCACCGGTTTCCATGCATAGTTCTTACTTACTGGGTCGAGAAAAAAGATGTTCCTTTTTAATACGGATGCACAGTTTATTTTTTGCGGATTTTTTCTAGTGTTATATCTTGTTTTACAACCTCAAAACCTTAGTTTAGTTATGTTTTCACTGTTCTCCGGTTTCCGTTCGCATATTTTGTTTTTTCGTTTCAAATGATAAGACAGTAAAAATATCATTCTTTGGACTCGTTTGGTTTGTATTTGCCTTTGAAACTGAACTTTACAAAAATCAAATTTACAAAATAATTAATGCGTACGAGATCTTGGTGTTACATTGACTCCATAAATCCTGTGCAGTTCTTGACACATTTTCATCGTTACAACTGCCCGATCTTTCACTGCAGTTTTTTCCTTGCCGAATGGGCAGGGTGCTGGCAGGAGGTTTCGTCCTCTTCCAACCTCTATCAAACTCTTTTCTATGTTTTACTGACTAGTGCATTTGTAGCAGCCCTTGCTAGTATCAAATCATATTCCTCGATGTCCTGGGCGCTGGACAGATGGTAGTTGAGGAAGTGATTCCTGATCGATGTCCCTCGTAGATTTATTCACAGGATAACAAGTCTATACTACTTGATAACTATCACGTTTCCCTTCGGTAATTTGAAACAGGAAGCAGGCTGAATACATACTGAATTTATGCTAACATTCATGTATCTCCGAAAGTCAGTGATTGTGTTTTTGTAAGTTGACCAGCGGTAACGCAACAGTAAATATTTTCAAACCAAGTTAATCGGAGTGATAGGAACGTAAGTGTGATGTTAGTGACTGAACGACCGCTTGGTGAACGTCGCCATGTTGGATTTATCCACTCAGTTCCCGGATGTAGTACACGTGACCTATCGTTACATCTTCCCCTTTAAGATAACGACAACTAAAACAAACGTTATTAGTGTCAATAAACAAAACAAAGTTCTTGATCAGTGTGAGTTCAAATTGCCTCAATTAGTCTCTGTGCTTTCTTGATCAATCTCTGAGATCTTTGAAGACCAACTGAAGTATCTACAGTTCCTGTAGGTGGCAGATTTATTAACTGACCTTTCTGGTCCATGTTCACCTTGTGCTCCATACTCATCCCTGCAGTCGGTTCTCCCGGATGACCACCTGAAGGATCTTCAAACTTTTCCTTTGTCGGTAACAAGTGTATACGATTCCTCACATAGGTCTGACCATCTTCAGTCATGACCATGTAGGACCGTGACGATTTCTGTTCACATACAACAGCTTCTTATTCCAACAATCCTTTCCTCGAACTCTTAAAGTATCATTGATCTTCAACGGTTTCAGAGGTTTCGACTTGTTGTCCTAGTTTTTTTCTGTTGAAGTCTTTCCTGTGTTGCTCTGAAGCTTGCTTGTGACTTATAGTGTGCAGCACTGAGTAGTCTGGTTCTCAATTTTCGACTCATCCTTAGTTCAGCAGGTGACTTTCCACAATCTAGTGGAGTGCTTCTGTATGCTAACAATGCAAGATATGTGTCTTCTTTTTCTCAACTGATTTTTGAGTAAGTTTTTAACTATCTGTACTCCTTTCTCTGCTTGGACTGGAAAACTTGTGTATGAATCCATATCTTTCTGCAAATGTTTTAAACTCCTGACTTGCGGTCCATTATCTGACACAACAACACTTGGAATTCCGTGTCTAGCAAAGAATAATTTCATTTGATTGATAACTGCACTGGCTGTCAAGTTTGTGAGCAGTGCTACTTCAGGTTAGTTTGACATATAGTCTATGACTATTAAGTAATTCTTACCATTGAGCTGAAAGATGTCAGTACCAACTTTCATCCATGGTTCTTCCGGAACGTCATTTGGCTGCAGTGGCTCTTTCTGCTGTTGGTGTTTGTGCTTCTGACATACAGCACACTTGATTACCAGGTCTTCAATGTCACGATTCATGTTAGGCCAGTAGAGTAATTCTCGAGCACGCCTTCTGCATTTCTCTATACCCATATGTCCTTCGTGAACTATGGTCAAAATGTCGCGTCTCATAGCTGTTGGGATAACAATACGATTATTCTTTAATATCACTCCATCAAGTACAGTAAACTCACCACGAAAGTGGTAATAAGGTTTTGCAAACGATCCTTGTTTGCAACCACTGTTCAGAAGTCTGATTACGTCCTGTAGTTCTGAGTCGGCTTTCGTCGCGTTGGCTATCTCTTGCCACTTTTTCTCTGTTACAGGTAGGGACGCTTTCACCATGTTGACATGTATCTCAACTTCATCTTCTATATCACTCGTAGAGTTGGACTCTGCGAGAAAAGCTCTTGACAAGGTGTCTGCAACAACTAAGTACTTCCCTGGTAGGTACTCAAACTGGATATTGTATCTTTGAAGTCTCAGCATGAGACTCTGGATTCGTGGACTAGTGTCACACAGATTCTTCTTAGATATTGCAATCAGTGGCTTGTGATCAGTTTCTGCAATCACATTTGGTATTCCATAAATGTACTCATGGAACTTCTCACAAACAAACACCATGCCTAGACTCTCTTTTTCTATCTGCGCTTAGCGTTTCTCCGCTTGCGTCATGACTCTAGATGCATATGCGACTGGTTTCCATACTCCATCATGCTCTTGCAGCAACACAGCTCCTAAACCATCCTTGGACGCATCTGACGAGACCTTTGTGCGCCTGCCCGGTTCATGAAACTTCAACACTGGTTCTGTGGTCAAGAACTCATTCAGCTGTTTCCATTCACTTTCGTGTTCAGACTGCCGCTGCCATTCACTTGTCTCTTCTAGTAGACTTCTAAGTGCAACAGTCTTGGAAGATAGATTGGAACAAACTTGCCTAAGAAGTTAACCATACCAAGTTACCTCTGTAATTCAACTTTGCATGTGGGTCTTGGCATGTCCTTAATGGCATTCACCTTGTTTGGGTCTGGTTGCACTTCTCCAGCACTGATCTTGTCACCAAGGAATGTCACTTCTTGTACCCTGAAACGACACTTATTCACATTGAGCTTCAATCCTACTTCCTGTGCCTTAGCTAGTGTCTTACACAATCGGTCATCATGCTCACTTTCTGTCTTGCCCCACACAATGATGTCATCATGTACTGATTTAACACCGTCCATGCTCTCAAACAATTGTTCAATTGTTCTATGAAAGACCTCTGTGGCACTACTTATTCCAAATGGCATTCTGAGAAAGCAGTACCTCCCATGTGGTGTGTTAAATGTACAGAGCTTTGCACTTTCCTCGTCTAAGGGAATCTGCCAAAGCCCTGAAGATGCATCGAGCTTCGAGAAAAACCTAGCTCTAGCCATGTTAGCTGTGATCTCGCTTCGTGTTGGGATGAGATAATGTTCTCTCATGATATACTGCTTAAGATCTTTTGGATCTAGGTTGAGTCGTAAGTCACCATTCGGTTGTTCCACGATCACTAGGGAATTTACCCATTCAGTTGGTTCTTCTATTTTCTTGATAATTCCTACTGCTCTGTCAGCCGTTTGAGTTCCTTTTCTAACCTTTCTCTTAGGTTTACCGGTACTTTCCTTGCTGCATCTATAACTATAGAAGCGTCATCTCTGAGCTTTATCTTGTAAGTGACTGGAAGACGTCCTATGCCTTTGAAAACATCAGCAAATTCATTCAACATTTCATCATGTAATGTGGGTTTGGTGTCCTCTTTGTCACCAGGGTTATTGTTTGTGTTTGTCATTGTACTGTCCTTATTAACAGCATTTACTCTAGTGATAAGATTGTACTTTTCACATGTCCCTAGTCCTAAGATTGCTTGACAATCCTGAGGTACTATGACAAACATCTCTTTCTCCTCCTTTCCACTACACTTTAATATTTAGGTAGCAAATACCTATTGTGTGAATTTTATCTCCTGTGTATGACCTTACTGTCATTTTTGTTGGCTTGATTTCAGGCTTAGTTGTTAACTTGTTGTACTTACTCAAGTGTCCAATTTGAAACTGATCTCTGTACCATTTACACTGGCCTTTGTTACCCAATCATTTTCTTGTCTACTATTCATTGAGTGAATAGCTCCTAGAAACAGGTCTTCTTCTGTGTCAGTTTGTTCCTGAGTGTCGTCCGTCACAGTTCCTGTGTGTTTACTATGGCACATGCTCTCAAAGTGATTTTTCTTATGACACTTGTGGCAGGTCTTGCCAAATGCATAACATTTCCCTCTCTCATGGATTTTGCCACACTTTTGACAATGTTCAGGACCTTTCTTGCGGTCTTGGGGTTCTCTACTTGGGGCTATGGGGGCTTTCTTCTGGCTTTTATTCTTAGGGATTTGACCCCCAGGTTTCCCATGTGATTTGTATCTTTGTTTATTCAGTGCACTGACATCAGCCTCCCCTTCAGGATTTTCAAGGGTTTTCATTTGTGATTTTGCTACTTCAGCAGCTGACAAATCTGGGTAGCTTTCTCTAGATTTATATCACTTTCTCTCAGGAGCCTTTCTTTGACTTTCTTATCAGAATTGCCAATCACAATCTGATCTCTTATCAATGAATCGGTCACTGTGCCAACGTTGCACGACTGGCTTTTTATCTTTAGATGTGTGAGAAACTGTTCAAAGTTTTCACCTTCCTTTTGCATGCGAGAACGGAAGATGTACCTTTCGTACGTCTCATTCTTCCTAGGAGTGCGGAATTCCTCTAATTTTTTTAGAACTACATCGTATTTACCTTTTTCTTCCTCTGTGATGGTCAAAGTGTTGTAAACTTTGATTACCTCTGGTCCAGCGACTGTGAGAAGCAAGGCTATTTTCTGCTCGTCTGACTTCTTTTCGGCGCCTATGGCTAAAATATACAGCTGAAAACGTTGCTTGAACCTTTTCCAAGCTTCGTCTACATTGCCGGTAATTTTTAAAGGCTGTGGCGGCGGTATGTTGTTCATTTTTTTCGACTTTTTCCACTCCTGGTACCATATAATATTAGTAACTAAACGACCGCGTGGTGAACGTCACCATGTTGGATTTATCCACTCAGTTCCCAGATGTAGTACACGTGACCTATGGTTACAGTAAGAACTGAACTAATAGTAACAAAGATACTGCACCGGATGAAGCTGGTTTACCTCTTCGCGAGCTAGTTGAGCTAAACAATTTCGAAGGGTTTTAGTAATCAGCAGAAATTGATCACGGATTAGCAATCAGCAAGTCTGCAGGTGGGTATTGTTATTAAAAAACCGAACACTGCTTCACTTGCAGTGATGAAAACAGCTTAAATATCTTAACTCAACTGATGACTTAAACTGAAAGGTACCTATTTACATTTTACTCTAGCATAACCGACAAACTGAACTTCAGGTGAAACGAAAGATGAAGTATGGGGACATTAACATGGCGTGACAGCTGTTCGTTCGGCGGTCGGCCAGTGGTGTGTGATCGACAATAACTTTGCAACACGAAAACTTGAATTTGTATTATTCAAAGGAGAAAAACCGTTGGAAAAGCACTATTGGCTGTAGTGAAGTTAATTTATCGACTTGATGCTGTCATTTGGCTATGTATGGAGATTTATTTGCATTACATACAATGCCACGATGCAGCTGCACGAGCTGACGCGTAGTACACAAGACTTAAAAACTACAAACTTTCATCGCTTGCCGTGTTTATGGAAGGCGCAAAGTGCACGATATTTTTTCTCGAAATCCAAGTTTAAGGTTAGTTGTTTCCATAAAAAGTCCATTTTTGGTTCAACTACGTCCGGATAATGAAAAACAGGTTTGGAAAGATCGTACTTTTAGCGTATTACCTTTAATGAAAAACCATATAGCGTTTTACGTCGTGTATAATTGCAAGTTAATTTAAGGCAACTTTTATTTAAGATTATATTAATTATTGAAGTATTTTTCTGCCCATCTTTACAAAAATTATTGTCCAATTCCAAATATTTTATCAGAAACGACTCTTTAAAGTTGGCTGAAAATTGCCTTTTGAACCAGGCCTTCCTGTGTTTCGGGACAGCATGAACTCAAGTCGCTGTTTGCTCTCGCATTTTAGAATGTTTTCGCAAACTAACATCCATTTCGTGACTTGTACATGAATTCCTTTCATGACACAAAAAACGAAGAAACTCAAATTTCCAAAGCGAAGGCAACCTTATTGCTTTTAGGGAGACAGCCTTTTAAATCTTGGAGGTTGCTGAATAACTACTATTTTGGTAAAAATGGGAGTCAAGTGGAATATAAGTAACTACAAATCAATATTATAACCTAATTGTACAACAGTAGTTATAACAGTGAATAAAAACATATTTTTGTATTTGCGTCTAAAAAGGAAATTGTTTCTTTTTTTAGGTATCTGTCACACAACAACATAAAAGGCATCGCAAATGGCACGTTTGCTGGATTAACGTCATTAAAACAATTGTAAGTAGGACGTCCACGAAATTTAAGCCTGGCAACTCGCCATTCCAATTATTTTCCTGTATCAGTGGTACTTAACGCAAGGTCTTCAGTACCAACTATTACCATTTTCACCGATACGTGGGGGAGGGGGGGAGGTTAGGGGGGTAAATATTCCCCTGACTGTGGACTCAGGAGGATAAGATAATGATGTTTTGTCCTAACGTTTGAGGGGTACCTTCTACAAAAGAGGTTTATATTGGAATGGACTTATAACCGAAGGAACATAAAACACAGGGGGCTGTAATCGAGGGGGCTGAAATCCAGGTGATACTTTCAACAAAAGAGGTTTATATTGGAATGGACTTATAACCAAAGGAACCTAAAACACAGGGGGCTGTAATCGAGGGGGCTGAAATCCAGGTGACACTTTCTACAAAAGAGGTTTATATTGGAATGAATTTATAACCGAAGGAACCTAAAACACAGGGGGCTGTTATGACAGCAAGGGCTTGTAACCAATGGGGGTTTATATTCGAAACAGCTTATAATTGAAGGTGTTTGCGACCGAGGGGGGTTGAAAATCGAGGGGGATTTTAGCCAAGGTGCTTTCAACCTTAGGTGCCGTTTTTTCCTCAACAGCAATTTTGAAAGAAAACCCAATAACGCACAGCAGTTGTTGAGTATTAACAGATAAATGTTTCTGAATTGTTTTTAAAATGACACTGTTTGTTTGTTAGGTATCTGGAATACAACGATCTTACAACCATTTCCGAAGGTGCATTCTCAGGATTAACGTCGTTACAAATACTGTAAGTAACATGCCTACGCACTTATATCAACCTGATATTAAGTTGTCCTTTGAATTGTCTTCCATTATCTATGGTTTCTAACTGAAGCTTCGAAGGACTAACCATTACCATGTTTTTCACTGCTTCATTAATTGTCAGTTCTCTATTCAATATATTTGACTCATCATTCAATTAGTGGTCATTGAAACTCTGATCCCTATCTCTTACGTCTGTTGACGCACAGGTAATTTTTAAAACTTTCTGATATTCTAATTTTCAATAAAGTTTTAGCGAAAGATTTAAATCATGTGAATTTTGTAGCAGATTATCCAAAATGAAGAAAAAACAATGAGCCAACTTTATCACTGAAGTCACTGTTTTAAACCGTAGTTTGCATATTTTTCCATAAATTTTGGAAGCGTGCTGACATCGTCTAATTAGGCTCGACGTATCTCGACTACAGCCGAAATAAAAATTTAATAATAATAATAATAACTATATTTTGATAGGGCGTCCACATCACATACTGTGATTTTCAGTGGGGCCCTGTATAAATTAGTAGAAAAAGAATTACAGAGCTAAACAAAGGCATACAGAGATGCGGAACGAAAACACAGAATAACGTTAAAAATTTGTCAATACAGATAAAATTAGACATTTATATTAATTATATCCATTTTGAAATCACTAGTGATTCCTGCAATTTGATTGGTTCACAGCAACAGGATTTTAGCATAAATCTTTGTAATTGCACTCTTTTGAGTCTGTAATCGCACTCTTTTGAGTCTGTAATCGCACTCTTTTGATCAGCTATTCACAAAGTGGAAAATGGTACAACAGCCAATCACAACTCAAGAAAAATTTGATGCACAACGTGTGGCATTTAATCCA
>JANSTQ010157072.1:0-11155 GCA_026167885.1 Bergia puertoricense
GATTTCTTGAACAGACAGTCTCATATCTCAAAAAATGATAAAAGGGGGGTATTTGTTTCCACTCGAATTAGCGCCGCGGCGCTTATTCGAGGGGCGGCGTTTATTCGAGGGCGGCGCTTATTAAGTTGGTGGGCCTAGGTGCGGCGCTTATTCGAGGTGCGGCGCTTATTCGAAGTGCGGCGCTTATTCGAGGATTTACGGTATTTGCGCGTTTCCCGTTCGTCCGTCCAAAACCCGGGATCGTACTTTATGTAGATAGCCACATAATGGTTCGACTGTCATACTAAATCACCGCTAAGAAATGTATGAATGCAAAACATACAAAATCAATTTCATTTAAGTAAGTTAATCAATGTAACTTTTCTCATTATGAAACTATTGAGATAATTATACATAACTAGAAAGGTCATCCCACTTTTCCATTTACTGTCGTTTCTAATCGTCAAAATGGGTCGGTAGGTCGGTCGGTAAGAAAAGGGTGAAAAAACAAATCCGGGCTGGGTGTTAAATACTGTTTATGTAGGTGGAATTAAAGCTTACAGTGTGCTTGTTTGTATAAATAAATTAAAGCGCTCGAAACTCGAACTCGAACTCTCGCTAACGTCAAGCCTTTTTCCATTTCCCTTGAAGGTTCGAGTTATCGGGAGTCAACTGTACTGATTTTGTTTGGCCTAACTGTTTTGTTGTATTTATTATAATATTAATAAGCATATAAATTTCTAGGATAATTTGTATGTGAATGTATATGAATTGTATAAACTTACTCCTGGAATTTTCTGAGTTCTTCAGTTACTTAAGAAGCCAGTGCCCTTTTAATTATCATTTCTCCAGTACGAGGTCACTGCGTGTTGGCCAACAGAAACAGTTGTCAAATTCACACGATGGCTTCGCGGATATGTAGCTCAAGTTAATGTTAGTTATGTGCTGTACACCACTGAGTCTGACAAGAACTGTCCAGAACCGTTTTGCTACGACCTTAAAGAAAGTTGAATGATTATATACCGGTGGTACAGAGTCATATCGATCAGCTGGCATAATTTGTCCGGGGGAGGGGGATGGAAGTGGGAGCAGTTTGTGACGCTGGAGCTTCTTGTGAGTCTGTGGTTATGCACTCCCAGAAAGTTTGGATCATAAGAATTTCTGAAAAACATGTTTTCCAGTTCTTTTTTGTACACCTTTTCTCCAACTACCAAATCCAGTTGTGATCTAATCACTCAGTTTGGTACTGCCTGAGGCCTACTCTGAAACCCAAAGTCGCCCTAAGTCGCGCGAATTCGCCTTAAGTCGCGCAAAGTTGCCTTAAGTCACACAATGTTGCCTTAAATTGCCCAGGTTTTAGTAAGGATCTCTCCTTAAGTCGCCTTAAATCGCCTTAAGTCGCACAAAGTTGCCGTAAGACGCACAAAGTTGCCTTAAGTCGCACAAACTGTTGCCCAGTTTTGGGAACGATTTTTCCTTAAGTCGCCTTAAGTCGCTTTAAATCGCCTTAAGTTGTTGGGTTGTTGCTCCGACTGATCCATGTTTCTTACACTTTCGTTGTTTGTATTTTAAATGACCTTAATTTCAAATAGCAATTGTTCGGTTGTTGGCGCAGTTAGCGGCTTTTCCTGGGGGAGGAAACGGGGAGCAGGACCGCTCACGCACTTCCGCGGGAGGGAATAGAACCCAGGTCGCATTTGCGAGAGGCGAGTGCTCTGCCACTGCACCACCACGACATCCCACGACGTTGCAAGACTTGTGATGGGTTGATTTTGTGTAATGGTCTAAGTCATATCTTAATCAGTGTCGTGTGTTCTTAGTTGGTTTAATTCTAAGTAGCTTTCGCTAATAACGGGAGGCAAAACAAAAATAAATCTACTAACACTAACAGTATGATAAACATTACAGAGTGCAAGGCCGGCTAGGAAAATTTGGGTATACATGATACGCAAACAACAACAACAATAACAACAACAATAACGACAACAACAACAACATTAATAACAACACCAACAATAACAACAACACCACCACCAACAACAACATAACAACAACAACAACAACAATAACAATACCAACACTCTTATTTATGCATTCAAAAGTAAAATGAAAGAGAAAAAAATACGAGAGTTATTTTATGTAGAATAAGTAAATTGTTAAAGCTGATGATATGTAGTTGATCAAAGCTATACTAATGCCAGTGAGTGATACACGTTAACTATCTTATGACCAGCAGTGAAACTGGAGAGCCCTCAATGTTATATATTAATTACGGACACGTATCGTGCACGTGTCTTCATTGAAGGATGAGGACAATACATTTCACAATTAAAGACTGAAGTGTTTTTATAGTTTTTGGTTGTTGCTATTTTTTAAAAATCTAAATATATAATTTGGAATCATGAAGGCGTAGACATTGTCCGCATTAATTTCACACCAACGACGGAAAGCTCCATATTTGACGCATTCAAAAGACAATTTGTTTTCTCTCCTTAAGTAATTGCAATCATACTTTAAATAAAAACGTGTTATTAATTGTTATTATACTTGATTTTTGAGGCAGTTTAATAGTTTCTCCTTCGTCACAGTGACATTTTTGTTACCGCGAATAAGGGAAGAAAATTGGTTTTCAACCAGCTGATCTGTTTTCTCCAAAATTCGCTGAAGCGTGACCTGATTGGCTGTTGCTCGTGACGTCACGGAAGTGTTTGAATTCGGCGCCGCCATGTTGACAGAGGTTGAGGTGTTCTGAGTGTTATTCTGGCTTTTATTAAATTCTTCACTCAAGATGGAGTTCGCAAAGTATTTTTTTGGAGTAAACGAAAGAAGATCGACCGAGGGTTACACTGGCTTTGGGATAAAAGGTAGGAAAATCCATATAAAGGCGCTAGAACTTGTAAAGCCAGTTAACGGTAGAGTAGCTGATTTCAAAACCCTGTAGATCGATCGGTCATATGGGATATGCGAATAAATAAGTAATGACAGTATGAAATGCTTCGTTGAATCGATGTTTTATCACAGATTAAACCCTAAGAATTACAGTGGAAAGTGTGTTTCTTTTAGCTAAGATTTTTCTAGTTTTGTTCGCGGTTAAAGCTTGTACTATTTTGTTGTCATTCTTTGACAACTGACAATTGACTCTCGCGCGACGAAAGGGCCTTTCAACCGTCGTTTACGTTTTCCTCTTGAAACAGATTGTTATTTTCAATTCGTTTAATTCTAACTCAGCAGTTGCTTCAATTTAATTTGATATAAATTCACATTTATTTTAAATTTTTGAGAAAACAGTCTTGTGAAATAGTTTTAGAGCTATCTGGAAAGACAAGTTTCAGTTTTCAGTCAAATTGCTTTTATTATTTTAGACTGTCTGATCATTTTTTCGTCGCCTTTGATTTGGTGTTTGCTTACGTGTACATAAATATTGCACCTGTGAAATGTGGTTCATCGTGAAAGGCTTATAATTAGAAACCACAAAATCTAAAATAAACGTTGTAATATTGTGAAAAATCGAAAAACCGATACGGCAATAGAATAACATTTTCGAAGATGGCTTTGGAATGTAGTTGGTTATATCTGTCACTTTTCACTTTGGCATCGCATTGATGTTGTTGCTTTCACGACGTAGTACATATTTCTGAGTTGTTGGGATCGGGTAGTAGTTTTGTTTGGCTTGATCAATAACATTAAATATGTTTATATTTATGAAATACGAGGTTTTAAATTTTTCGTGGATTGTTGTTTTGCGCGTGAGATATGTTCGTTTTGTGAGAAACACATTATTTTGTAGACCACTAGACGACTAGAATTTTTGCCAACTGATGTTAATGGCTAATGACTATTTTATAGATAATAAATCAATTTTGGTGCTTTCAAATTTTTTTTAATGATATAGCTTATCTGTTGTGTTGTATATTATTAGTAAATTGTAAATGTAAGGAAACTTCTATTCTTATTGATATTTTGTATCTGCATAAAAAACAGTCAGTTAAAGCCAGAAACGTTTTCCAGAATTCCAAAAACTAATATTGTGTAATGAAGTTAAATTTTTTATTTTGATCAACTACTGACTGTAGACAATAATCATTATCAGCATTGTCAGTGACGATGCAAATGGGTTTTTTTATATGAGCAATTTTATCCACCTGATTGGTTATATAATAAAACAGTTATTCCCCAGAATGCAGGTGACTAGTGAATATTAATTTAATTACCAGTGTGGAGACGAGTAGCATAAAATACTTACTGAGCCATGAATGCTGCAAGGTGATTATTCTTGTTGCTTACCAGTACAGAGGAGATTAGAGATATTAGCATATACTAAACCTGCAAAAAGAACTAAAAAAATTTTAAAGTGTGTATAACTCTTTGGCAGGTTTTGTATGTTAGAAATATTTAAAACTTCCCAAAATGAATCACAAAAAAAATTTGATTTGACCTTTTCTTTGTACTGTAATTAAGCATCAAAGTTACCAATCTTGTCATGCCCTTCGTAAAGGGCTGTGTATAAGAGAATCTGGTTAGAGACTGGTACAAATATGATGATGACGCAGAACAAGTAAGTCAAAACAACTGGAAGTGAAGTTTGACTCGTGCCTTGCTGCATTCTGACGACTGGTTAGTTGAAAATAGAAAAATTGCTTTGATAATATATGCTAGAATGCCACAATGATGGCTTCAGTTTTATGATGGCTTCAATTTTATGATGTATATTTGTTTAACTTTGCTCGAAGCCTTGAGTATTACCTCTTTTATGACTAGCCTTAAAACATTTTTAGTATCTTCATAGTTTGAAATAGTGAAAATGTTTTAAGCAAAGTCTTTCAGCATAATTTTGCCCTCCTTTTTCATATTTTTTTGTTTGCTTATGCATCTGTGTTTTTTTCGCTACTTTAGTTTGTTTGTATTTGCAAAATTTTAAATGCTAAGTTCTTAACTTATTTTTATAAATATAGTCTATTATTCGATCCTGCTCGACAGTTATATACTTAAATTAATATGTCACATACCTAAGGTTACCCATATCTAATAAGCCTTTGGCTTCTTTTGGGTACCCTTGCCGCCTTCCATTTGTATTTTATCTCTGTCATGTAAACTCTACTCCATTGGCTAAATAAAGAATGAAATGAAAAAAATGAAAAAATCAAGAACAGCTTGCTGGGTTACTTGTGTTACATCACACATAAATTAGTCACCAATCCCATGGAACTCAGTCAGTTCAAAAGGGCGTGACAATTTTGGTAACTTTGATGCTTAATTATTGGTCGAAGATAAAGTGAAATCAAAATTTTTCTTTTGCCTTTTGTATTTGGAGGTTGTATGTGTTCAAAATTAACAAAATCTGCCAGATGGTTATAGACACTTTAAATGAATAGAAACACGGAAAACTTCATTTAGTATAAAGCTGCTTGCACTGGCATCTGCACTTGCTTGTCTTAGCTTCTAATAGTGAGTAATCATTCCCTGAAGTGGAGGTTAGTAGCACAGGATATTTGCAGAGCTGTGAATGCAGTGAGGTGAATATACATATATCTGGCTGCTCACCAACACTGAAGGGAATGATTACATTAGCTTAAACATAACCAGTAAATAGAAGTAGTATAAAAATTATGTGGATGAAGAGAAACACAGAAACTCTCTTCAGTACTAAACTGTGTATGCTCAGGTCTGTGCTCACTCATGTAAGTTTGGAATACTACTCATCAATACAGAGGACAATAATTGTATTAGCATAATTATACTGTACCAAACCAGTGAATAAAAGTAAAAAGACTTAAGAAAACTCCAGGTTTTAGCTGATAAGTTTTATTACTTTTTGCCAGATGTAAGAAAAACAGGGAGACTCAGTTTGGAGACACTTGTAGCTATTTGTAGGACCATCAAAAAGTACTTCTTTTATGACTATACTCTTGTGAAAAACACTTAACCTTAAAGCAGATCTTTTATATATCATATTATACATAATTTATAGGGACAAAGGTGTCATTGTGGAAACTTGGTACTAGTAATCAGGTTCACGGTAGCTGCTAACTTTCAAGTTAGAATGAATTTTTTAGAGTGTGTATTTGGCTCCTAATGTGGCTTGTACTGGCTCAAACTTAATGAAATCCCTTGGATGCCTGTATTAGCTGGTCAGTAGCTAATTCCAGTCTGTAACTAAGAGGCCAGTCTGCTGTCTAAGTATTAATTTCTATAACTGCCAGTTGTTCATCTTGAATTGTACATATTGAATACCATGTTGAGTTTGACAATTCTTGGCTGGGTGCATGTCCAGAGCAAATGGTTGAAGACATCATAATTATGTGACAATGTCAGGCCAGTGTTTATTCCTTCTCTGCCCAAGTGGAATCGGAATTCGAATTTGGAAATTTGGCTTGCATCTCCAGGCTATAGTGATGGCTGGCCATCCGTGTTGTGTAAGAGCAATCTGTGGTATGTTTTGCACACTGATATTTAGGGCTGGGATGAAGGCTAAAAACTTTTGAGCTTTCACAAAACATTTTGAAAAACTTTTGGATATATTTTGAAAGGAGACTAATGAAAATAATACAGAAATGTCATGAAATTTGTTGGTTGCAACTTTGGCGATTATCTAGACACATTTCTAAGTTTTGTTTTTAGAAAGATTCAATTTAACTTAATTACTACACTTTTTTTAAGTACTACTGTAGCAACTGCTTGCTAGACCCTTAAAGCTTGTGTTATATTCTATCATGCAAATAAGGGTTTTAAAATGTTGATGTTGACCAGTGTTTCCTAGGATACAGCTTAATACAGTGAGACTATTTACAATCAGATTCTTTTAAGCTGGAGTTATTGTCATGGTTTTGTGTTGGCCTCTAATAGTCAGTCATGTACATGAATCTACAGTCTAATTTTATTTCAGTCCTCAATCCTAAGTAATTAGATAAAAAAGAATTATTCTATTTTATTTTTCCCTTCATATTTACTTTTTCTTAAATGTTTCTCCATAGATTAGTATTACATGATAATTAAGAAGGACAATAGTGAAAAAATGGATTTTTGAAAAATGTGTCAGAAGAGATATAGGATATACAGTAGGACATGTTTTGGACCCACACTGATTCAGTAACCTTGTGTATGTACATGTACATGTACCATCAAGATGTTTTTCCAGTTCCCTGAGATCTGTGTAGATTAATTTTAAATTCATTTATAGTTTATTGTACTATGCACAACTGTGGGTTATTTTTCTGAAAAGTGACATTTTTAATGGTCTTTGGAAGAAATAAAACCAGTCCCTTTGTGTCATGGTCAGAACCTAGTACATGTATCTTCTTCTTTGGTTGAATAGCATATGACTAAGAGAAAGACTGAGCAGGGCGTCTTTCCTCCTGCCATTATTTTACAAGATTGAATTGAAAAATATATTTTTTATTCTTTAATTCCTGGTCCTGTTCTTCTAATATTTTGTAAAAAATACCCATGAACTGTTCTTAACTTAACTTAACTTTTTTACATGTAGCTTTCATTGTTCAAATATGCATACATGTAAATTAATAATATATTCTAAAAATATAACTTGGCAAGTCTAAAATTGGTTACAATCTAGCAAGTTGTACTGCCAGACTACTTTACCCCTTCCCACCCATTAAAAGACTTAAAGTTTTTTTTAAAAAAAACAGACTAATTCATTCTAGCATAAGATGGAACAATGTTAGCCCAGTTGATAAGATCTCAGACTGCTAACTTGAAGGTCCCAGGTTCAACACCCAGCTTGGCCTGGTTGGGGTTGAATATTTAGGTGACCCTCTTTCACCACATTGTCCTACATATAGGACAGGGACATTAAGCCGTTGTAAATTGCTTTGAGTGTTGTCTTATAAACTTTGGGGGAAGATGGTAGAGTGTTGGAAAGAGCTCCACTTGAACATGCCTGCAGCCTGGGTGGTTAAACACTCACTAAATATGTACCGGTATGTTGCATGATCTTAATGTACATGTCAAGTAGAACAGGTTGGATCCATTACTATATGTTCATCATATGATACATAGTCAAGTACTAGATTGTTGGATCCTTACCCATATATGTTCAGATTGATTGACATGGAAATTCAAGGTAGTTTCACTCATGAAGCTGCATTTATTTTATTAATTATTATTTTTGTTGAGCTACTGAGAATACAGTACTTAATAATATTAATTCCACTTTTAATAATACTCCTGGAGGCAGACTTGAATGTACTTCAATTTTAGTTTTTTTACTTGTGTATTATGTTATATCAAATTCCTTTTACAAGCAACTCTTAACCACATAATGATTTTGTTTATCAAAACTGTTTATTTTTGAATTTACAGGTATATATTCAAGATTTTTTAACATAAATTTTACAGCTGTTAATGAATAATTTTGCCTTTTGTGTTGCATTTAGTATTTTTAGTAGAATTGCAAGATTTCAGTACGTATACCATAAAGAACATTTAGTATTTTTAGTAGAATCACAAGATTTCAGTACTTGTATCATAGAGATCATTTAGTATTTTTAGTAGAATTACAAGATTTCAGTACGTGTATCATAGAGAACATTTAGTATTTTTAGTAGAATCACAAGATTTCAGTACATGTATCATAGAGAACATTTAGTAGTTTTAGTGGAATTACATGTACAAGATTTCAGTACATGTATCATAGAGAACATTTTGAAGTTTAAGCTGTCAGTAGTAAAAGTTACTAACCTTGTAAAGGGGCAATATTTGGGCAATTTGGAAACTTAAGTTAATTATTTAGTGTATGATTCTATTTGTTAAAAAAGTATAATACTGAAGTATGAGATTCAGAATTGATTTGGGTGATTGATTCCAGATGCAGACCTACATGTACATGCTCACAAGCTGGGCAATTAATATCACACACCTGAGATTTGAACAGAAAATGTAACAATGAAATTTGTTTTCACATGTGAAATTAGTCATCAGAAATTTAAATATTTAATCCTATTAATACTGTTTCTTGATAAACTCATCAGTGTCAAAGCTCCAAATTAAAAACAAAATCATAAAAGAAGTGTGCCAAATACAGCTAAAGCTATTTTGAGAATGCATGCAAATTTGGGATATACACAAACACAAATGGATCAAGTCTCTGAAACACTCTAAAAGTGCAGGAAATTAAATTAAATTCCTGGTGGGGGGTGAATGCCCCGCAGACCCTCTAAAATTGTCACATGCCCATCTTTCACTTAAAGTAACCTTGGCATCTCTGCAGGTGGCAATATTACCATACTGTACTTGTCGCCAGAAGCATTTATTAAAGTCATTGATAGGTGAAGTTGTGGTTAGAACACTGAGACAAGAAAAGTTTGTTTTTTGAAACGATGAAGCAACAATAGCCTCGGAATTTGTGTACCATGAATATTGTTTTTATCTGGAACCTTGCAGTTCTGTATTGGTGTGAGAAAACCTCAGTGCTACATGTAACATCAAACCAGCAATGGTTCTGTTCATTTTCTTCAGGGACGAGGGGTGGTTAGTTGGAACTGAAATTTATGTGTTTAAAAATCACTCATGAATTAAAATCTAGCCTAAGACATTATATTTTATATATGTACTTTTTAAAAGTAGAAATGAATTTGTATAGTAGTCTGTTGCTCAAATCAGTTGATATAATTGTTACTAGTAGTTTTAGAATAAGTTATGAAATACTTGAATTAGTGTATGGTATGTTTTTGGTACTATGGTAATTTTTTAATTAGCTACAAACTTTAAGTTGGTTTAATTATTGCAGCATACATTTTGATATCAGTGATGATGCAGTGTACATGTAGTCTACATGTACATAACTATTTTAAAATAAGATAATAGTCATAAGAGATTCTTGTTAAAGGGAATCTTTCATGGCTGAAACACTTGATTTGATCTTTTCCAAAAGTTACATTTTTACATGAAATTTATCCAAAGAATTTTAAAACATCGTAATCCATTAAAAAAAGAGTGATCAATCACTTCTGTTAAGCTTTTATGTGATTTGAAGCAATTTTTTCGTTTGTGTTTCAGCCTGGAACATAAAAATTGATAACCATAATTCAACTTAATCACTGCCTAAAACAAACCATCTGTGTCATCAACCTCTTGAAAAACTCAGATTGGTATCTGAACAGCATCTGTTTATAGATATTTTAACCTAAAATGGTTTTCTTGTCAATAGAATCTTGAACATGCACAAAGCCGTGAAAGGGCGCTTTAACATAATCCTGCTTGTACCAATTGATTTGACAGCATAAAAACAAAGAAATACAATCATGTACAGTGCATACAAACAAGTTTATATATTCCATCTACTGCTGTTCCTTAAGGGGATCACCTATTTCATCTTTTGTTTCACATAATTTTATATTTCAAGTTTTGCCGAGTGTTTGCTTTATGATGTGTTATCTGTACCTGATGATGAGCGAGCAGGTTGAAAACAGATGTTTAACTCTTTTCAGCTTAATTTAGTTTCAGTCATTTTTTTAAAAATCAGATACCAATATTTACCAAGTTAACATGTAGCAGCATATTTAAGGCAGTCTCCCTGTGGTCTCACTCACAATGTCAAAAAAAATTTTGAGATTTGTTTGGGTTATATGCACATGTAGGTATGCATAATGACATACATACATAGGATCTCGACAAACTGTCTTGCTTTCATGCATAATTATACAATCATGTACAGTAGTTAGGTTCCTAATCAAGCGCTGAATGATAAACATTTCACAGTTCATAGATTTAAACAAAGCTATTAAAAACAGCAATCAAGGTAAAGTAAAGGCAATTAATTGGGCCAAGAATCGCTGACTAAAAAGTTTAGAAGAGACAAGGAAGAGTATTTATTTAGCATTTAATAAGCTGTGCTAATAACCACACTTGAAGCGCAGTAAAAGAGTGTCCACTCGTGTCATTGTCAGCTTAGTTCATACAGTTGAACTTGAAACCCGGAAACTGGAAATAGTTTTGAACTTCATACCAGTCCTCTTTTCGTGTTTTATTTGCCTTCATCTTATCTAAATTGATCTGTTGATTGGTAAAAAAAATTAAATGAAAAAAGAAAGAATTGCTTAAGTAAAAATGGTCTGGCAAGGGCTCAATCCTGGTTCTTGATCATACTACCTTGTATATGTATCGAAACAAGTATTGAGAATTGGGCAACCTACCCTTTGAGAATTCTGGCAAAGAGAGGGTT
>JANSTQ010157083.1:0-11151 GCA_026167885.1 Bergia puertoricense
GAATTGGGAGGGGGGGGGGGATATTTAGAAAGGAAAGAAAATTGAAGGGACCCACCAAACAGTTGCCCTAAGTGAGCAAGTGTCACCCTTCTGATATCTGACAATTTAGTATTGCCATTAATTATTAACCCCAAAATTTAATTTTAAACTTACTAAAAACAACCCCAAATCAAAATCTTTAAAAAATATCACCATCTTTAACAGGGTACCCGTGGGTCCTTAAAAAGTCTTATTTTAGATTTTGAATTTTTAAGGCCTTGAAAAGGGCTAAAATTGGTTAAATTCTTTGTTTAGGTCTTAAAATGTCCTAAATTTCTTATCAAAATGAAAGTGTTTCTTCCACTCATCATATTTTGAAGCTTCTTGTGGCTATTTTTCATGTACTGAATGCCTGATAGAAGAGTCGCAAATCACACAGACAATCACTACAAAGCCCACAGTCGTGTTGGGCTGTGGATACTCTTTTGAACACAAGATCATATGAGCTTAATTTGATCTTTATAATGCATGCATGTCATTGTGGTCATGTTCACACTTGAATACTGCTGTCACTGTGGTTATATTGTAAGGAAAATACATTCTGTCCATAGTACAGTGCCTGTCATTTTATTGATCAGATTCTGGGTTTATGAGATTTTACATGAAATGATTTGGAGTAGCATACAGCAGATCTTAAATTTTCAGAGTTTGGGCCTTAAGGGCCCATTAATGTATCTTTTAAGGCCATTGCTACTTTAAGGAAAATTTAATTTGTTCTGACTAGTTTTACCTCAGTTTGCTTTTATGGGACAATATTTTGATAGTGCCCCCTGAGTGCAATTGTAATTCAGTTTATGACATCACTTGGCCACGCCCATTGTCACATGATGCAAATAAAAAAATGAGCCTAGATCGTCAAACTTTCAGTTCTGTGTGCTACATTTACTTTTGGTACCATTCATTTCTTTGAAGTAATTCGCAAAGTTGTAAGTACGCATTTGGCATTCGGGCTTAAGACAAAAGTTTTAAGGGTGAAAAATGTGTTGTTTAAACCACCTATTCTTTCACTGTTGTTTTTGTTTTTCAGCATTTTACAAAAAAGGATACTTACATTTCAAGAAAATTGATTGTTCTTATGATTCTGGTAAACAAAATTTCACTTTCTTTTATTAGTGCTGGGGAAAGCTCAAAAATGTCTGCACTGGAAGTGCTTAGAGATAACCAGGTTACTAAGCAGTTGATCAGCTACTTCACTGTGCCATGTGCTCAGCCTGAGATTGAGAGTTTTGTCTGGCTTATAATAAGTAACAGTACTAGGTGTAAGTAAGAAAAATGTCTTTAACCATCCATAAATTATCCATAATTGGGATTTGAGATCAAATGTTCATTGCCAGGGTTGTACTTGCAAGACCTACTGTCATACTGAACCTATTTTATGGCTATCTTTTTTCTGATGGGAGAACTATTATATAACAAAACAAAACTCCAAGCAAATAGCCACCAGAGTAAGAAAGTAAACATTCAGTTTACAAACCAATATATTGGTCACTGTATGCATCGTGTACTGCTCATCTGCTCTTCAGTATCAGCACTGAGTGTAAACAAAATTTTTGAATAGACAAGTAACACAGACAAATCGATCTTTTTTCCACAATCTTTCTAGCTACATGTATATTTTGATAAAAGACAGTGTTGTTTTTTATAACTATTTTACAATCTTTTCAAAGAACAAATAATCAGTTGTGTAACATCCTTCACAAATATAAACATATTCCCAGTTCATTACTTATAACGGTAAATTAGTATCAAACCTTATCAAGCAATTCTTCAAATTGTCATAGACACAATTCCTGTTCCAAAGAACTGCACTTTGAGCAACCTTTGCTGGTCAGGAATAATCCAGTAAATTTAGCAAACCAAAACACAATCCTTATTTTTTATTGCTTCAATGTTGGTCCTTCAATTGGTAGACAATAATGGGTTCTCGTGTGAAATAAAGCAGAAGAGAGAAACAAATAGAAAATGCACCAGCAATTTGCACTGAAGTATTAATACTGTAGTTGATTAGACAAATGTTGCATCACACACACAAACAAGAAATGGTGGGAATTTTTCCATGCTTTGTGCCGCTCGCGCAGTTGAAAAAACTGAAAGTAAACTTGCACTTTTTGCTGCCAGCATAGCAACCATTATACTAAAAGCAACGAGATATGTTAATGGGCCCTTAAAAAGTTTGAACCTGCAGGAACCCTGTTTTTCTATCTCCTCCTTTCAATTTTCACCAGAAGTTTGTCAGGTCAATCATCATAAAATGATGATCCGAAATTTACATCCTTGAAATTGAATGCAAGAAAATGGTAAAAATCTTACTAAATCTTACAAAAATGAGCTCATAGGGTAGAGATTGGCCTTAAATCACTTTGCCAGACTTGATACTAACTTTCAGCTTGGGCTGCCTGTGCAGTCGACTGTTCAGGTTTGATAACACGTGGGATATGAAATTATACAGTGTAATCCTCAACTTAGAAAGTTTAAAGCAGAAGTGCAAGACAGTGTGTTTGTGCTTTACTTTCTATATCAGATGTTTTGATTTTGAAAGTTCTTTCATTTTTTGTTGATCATACTCTTACTGAAGTTAACTTGTATGTAAGAGTTAGGAGGAAAATTAATATTTCATTCAGTTTACAAATTCTGTGGACAGATCCTATTGAGTGTATTGGATGCAGATTTGCTTGCATCTGTTGGCACATCCTGTAAATTACATGCATTGGGCATGTCAATATTAAAGCAATAAAAATAATCACAAAAAAATCATGGCCTTATAATTTTATGTGTTTGCAACCCTGATTAAACCTAATATCTAGAATTGTACTAAAACTATAATTTTGAATTCATCGTTTGGTAATTCCACATGCTGAGGAGCAAACTTCCCCCTTGTTGTCTGCTAGCAATGGTTTTGATGATTAATGTAACTGATCTGTCGGTGAGTAACTATAAATTTAAACTAAAGTGACAAACTGTTTGACATGAAATACTGTACTGTATATCAATGTGTATATTTATGCAAGAAATAGGTGGCCATTGTCTCTGATTTTGACCAACTCTTCAAAGTTAATACTGACATTGGATAGAACTAATTTAGAGACCATGCTTTCTTAAATTCAGAAAACTACACTTATCTAGTGAGCTCTTAGCATTTACAACTTTTCATAACCCTTATTGATCATTCTTGGGTTTTCCAGAAATTAAATATTTGCTCCAATGTGATGTACTACAAAAAATTATTTCTTAATAAAGGAACTTTGGTTTAATGCTCCTATTTGGTGGAGAGCCACCTGAGTATTTGTAGATTATGTGTAAAAAATATTTCTCCATGGTGGGTTCATTTGTCAAGATGATCCTCGGCAGAGGTGGCTAACTGCCACTGACAGTTTTTGAGGAGCAGCACTTTTGAAGCCCTATTTATTATAACCAGTATTAGATATATGCCAGATGTAATAGTTTAATTGGACTGCCATGATTGCTGTTATCCACAGCTCCCTGCATTCAAGTATTATAATTCAGTGGCATTTGGTCTCAAATGCAGATACCTGACTTAAAGGATGCCTGCATAATCTGAAAAATTGCTTTAGGAATGAGCTAAATGCAAATTTGAGCACAATTATCTCAGAAGCATTGCATTGTACAGTGCTCACGAGAGAAGATTGTGAAAGCCTGAGGTGCAGTTAGGTAGGACACAAACTTTCATGCAATTATCTAAATGGAACAGACGCTTTCTAAAATCAAAAAAAATGGATTTGGTGTTGACAGAAACTAAAATGGGTGTGGTCGGCAAATGTTAAAGTCATGGAGGAGGCAAGGGTAGACTTGAAATTTTTCCTTGTTCACTTGGTTGGGTTATTTAGCAGTGATTGGTTCCCACGTTTTATTGATAGGAACATTTCACTAGATTAGACCCAAATATCTTGCCCCACCCCTGGGTCAAATCTTTGCCGGCTCATCGATACTTTAATTATTACGAAATTATATTAATACATTGTTTTTCATCATATTTCTTTTTATGTAGTATGAATGCTTCACTATTTGAGAACATATATCCAATCCGAAGAAGAAAAACGCATCAAGTTCCCTGGAAAAAAACGAACATGGATCAAGCTGTTGATGCTGTCCACAACAGAAAGATGACTCTGACCTCAGCATCGCAGGCGTTTCATGTGCCAAGGTCGACGTTACATGACTATGTCAAGAAGCTCAGGGGAGGGGTAAGGGTTTTGGCCATGGTATGTTATCGACATGAACAACTGGATCAAGCTTTGCAAAAAGTTTTGACACGAGAAATGAATGTTATAACAGCATCGGAAGAATTCTGTATTCCGAGGTCAACACTCTATGACCATGTTAGAAAAAGGAGACGTACAGAAAAAAGTCAGCGAGAGGGTGATGTTGAAACTGATAAAAACTGCCAAGCTGGAACTTTATCAACAGAACTGGCAGTAGAGAGTGAAAGGACGGCTTTAATCGAAGAAACTTCAACAACTGACACACAAAGTTTGTCGGACAAAGTTGCTGCTGGCATAAACGACAATGAACTGAAAGTTAAGGAGACAAGAAGAGGTCGTCCCAGAGGAACCTGGAAACAGGAAGATATGATAAAAGCGTTCACGGCAGTGAAAGAGAAAAGAATGACGATAAGAGAAGCGTCCAAGGTGTTTAATATTCCAAACTCAACACTGGGTGATCGACTGACGGGTAAAACTGCTCTTGAACGACAGCGGCGGAAGTCAAAAACATACCAGGTGATTTATAGCAATCCTAGAATAGCTTTACTTAAATTATAAAGAACTGTTGTCCAGCCATTCGCGAAGCTTCAGAGTGAAAAAAGGGATTACCTCAGGGTCGAGTAGGGGTGTCTAGAAAACTAAGACCTAAGACCTAAGACCTCGAAAACTAAGACCTAGAAAACTAAGACCTCGAAAACTAAGACCTAGAAGACTAGGACCTAGAAAACTAAGACCTAGAAAACTAAGACCTAGAAAACTAAGACCTAGAAAACTAAGACCTCAAAAACTACGACCTAGAAAACTAAGACCTAGAAAATAACCTCGCCTATCCCACCCACTATTTGTCCATACCGCTTTTTCATATCCCAGTAATGGAAATAATGGTAATGTTAAATAGAACCCGTCTCCTTTATTGAATTTCGCTAGATGCCATTACCGTTCATTCATTCAGTCCCAATAAACCAATTGGACGAAACAACAGTTTATTGTACGCATATGATTTCTGGGACCTAACAGCTACACACATTTTATTATAAGAGCAAACTCTTTTTATAAGAACACTGAGGCTCAAGTAAGCCGAAAATTAGGAACAAGCTTAGAAGAAGCTTTTGGCTGGGATTCTGACGAGCAATAAGTGATTCCACAAGCCATCAAACATGCTTGACATTTACACCGAAAGCGCATTCTACAGACACCCTTGCTAAAGAAAGTTCCTTGTTGAATTTTATTTCTCTCGGGTCACTTGTTGCCTCAGGGTAAGGTTTCATTAGCCATGTACTTAGGGGATAGGCGCTGTCTCCAAGCAAGAAGGGTTTTATGCGTCTGCCGGCAATAGTTTCTACTGGACCTTTGAGTAGCTCCCCGTCTTCAAGTTGGTTGCCAATCTTGCTCCGCTGCAGCACTAGCGAGTCATGCATTGCACCAGGAAAACCAGCAGCAACATCTAAAAAACGCTTATTCCCGTCAGCTACTGCTTGCACGATAACATCATGTCGTTGTAGACGGCTAAAGTAATCAGCAGCACTGTCTGTGAGTGTTTGAATTTTTATATGTCAGTGTGTGCCATCTATTGCACCAACCACGTTTGGCAAGAGTGTGAGGCCCTCAAAAGTTTGATTTGTAGCCAAAACCTCCTCTTCAGTAAAGGAAGGAAAAATTAATAAACTCCCCGCGAATGTCAAACAGTGCATCCACTACATCTTCCACTGCCTCAATTACCGTGCTTTTCCCAACGTTGAAAGAGGGCCCAGTCGTAACATATGAGTTCCCATGAGCCAGCCTGTAAAGGCCGATAGCAAGGACTTTCTCAGGTGGCACACAATCACGAAAAACTGTATTTCGTCTCATGAGCCTCGTTGAAAGCATATCAAGTAGCCTGTCGAACGACTCGCGACCCAACCGAAGCTGTTGTCTGAAATTCTCTTCTGGAATTCGCCGATCGTGGTAGTGAATATCAAACCAAGAGACTGGAGGCCGTGGTAGAACCCAGAAGTAAGGGGCTCGCCGGTTTCTGCGACGTCTGAGCCTTCTTCTCTCATGTTCACAAGCAAGCACAGCGGTTTGAACTAATCGTGAGCGGTGTGAGCATAAAACTAATAGAAGCCGTTGTACGTACATCTGCTGCATGAACATATAT
Organism: Bergia puertoricense; assembly: GCA_026167885.1. NCBI lineage: Eukaryota > Metazoa > Cnidaria > Anthozoa > Zoantharia > Parazoanthidae > Bergia > Bergia puertoricense. The sequence goes on from JANSTQ010157083.1 coordinate 6,397, forward strand.
GAGCAGAAAGTGAATTCAAAATAATAATCAGCACAAACAGAGCCAAAAGCTTATCGCGAGAAAATATTTTGTTTATACGACGACACTTTTATAGTTTGCTTGAGCTTGCAATAGAGTATCTCACAAGCACATGTTGATGAAAATAGTTTATTCCCGGGAAAGTTACCGAAAGAGCCCGTGACTTGTTGACAGATAAAGCAAACAGATTTGTTTACTTTGTATTTCTGTCTTGACAGTGCGCCGACTTTCAGGACGAAAACAATAATAAGAATCTTTCGTCCTCGTTTGTCTCCGTTCGTCTGTTCAAAAAACTTTGGCCGAGTTTCGTCCTTGGCGCTGTTTTGATTTATATTTTCAGGAAAGAATGGTTTCACACGACGGAGCCGTAAATATTACTGAAAACAATGCTTTGGTTGCCGTCATGAATATACTGTGTACTGTTTACTGTAAACGAGTTTTTACTTCCGCTGTCAAATGCTCGGGGGTTGAGGTCTTAGTTTTCGAGGTCTTAGTTTTCGAGGTCTTAGTTTTCGAGGTCTTAGGTCTTAGGTCTTAGTTTTCTAGACACCCGGTCGAGTAGCTATGATAACAAGGAAAGGCACCTTTTCACAGTTCCTGCGAAGTAGCCAAGCCTTTGTCTGGCATCGAGGCGAAAATTGACTTGGCATCGATGCAAACCCTCCGTGCCTTTGATATACAAATCAGTGATATTATTATGCTAACCAGTTTAACATCTCTAACAATACAAACCCTTCGTACCTTTGATATACAAATCAGTGATATTATTATGCTAACCAGTTTCACACTCTAACCATACAAGGTAGCCTCGGTACCAAACAAAGACTTGGTTACTTTTCTGGAACTGAGAAAAGGTCTATTGGAGTTTTTGTTTCGGAGTCTCGAAGGGATTGGTTTGGTAAAAGCTTCATTAAGGATCAACAGGACCCTTTTGACACTTTCTTGTATAATGTGATCTAACTCGCAAAATATCCGCGCTAACCTCAATAAAGTGTGTACATGTATTTTTTAAAATCTTTTAAATAAATAAGATGGGAAAAAATTTTATATTTGTGAACCTTTTTTCCCCAAAATATGTTATCAAACAAGATCGTGCTTGTTATTCAAGAAATCGGAGACGAACAGAACTAAATGCTTTTGTAATCAACTGCCACATATCGAACTGAAAAAGTGTCTCTCCGGTAAATTTCTTTTTAAATGCCTTATTAATTTCCTATTATTTTTAAAAGATGGACTTTTCAAATTTGAACAAAGTTCTTTCTAAAACTGTGATGTAATAATTTAAAACTATAAAGAAAATAAAAAGTCGGAGACATGGCCGGTTTTGCAGTTGAAATACTTTTCAAACTAGTACTTCCAGTGCAAACTTTATCGTAGTTTCTCAAAATGGGCGGAGAACAATTTATTTCAGTAAATTCGCGATTTGCGTGATACTATGGATTCGGGAAACTAAGAACTGAATAGAATATTGTTTCAAAAGCTAAAATAAAAAAGCAAAGTAAATTACTTTAAACTATACAACGGCCCATGCACATTAATGCATTTTCAAAATCCTCCAGTTTTATTTGGCCAAAAGATTCACACGTATGTTAGCGTTTTTGCATTATTTTCGTGTCATCATCTCCGTGACAAAAAATGGAAGTACAGTTGAACCGCGTTATTTCGAAGTCCCAAGGGAAAAGAGAAAATAGTACGAAATAGCGGGGGTTCGAAATAACCGGTTCAGGATTAAATACACTATGGTGGTACGCCTTTATTGTAATTTCCAAATATTGTGCATTCATTCTTGTGTGGGGACATCCCAAAGTATTTAAAAGTTTTTTCTTGAACAAAACATAAACTTAACGAACTGTCTTAAGAAGCGTAAACGATAGCAACAATCTAAACTGTATTATCAGCCGAAAGTTCCTTGGAAACTATAAAATTGTTTGTTGATTTTGAGAGTTCCGATTTCAGAAATCTGTATTTGAGGACGCCCCAGCTTTTGTTTATTTTATACGGGACCGGCAGATTGAGCAATCCGTACTGTAGGCAATGAATAAAACTGTTGTCACACTGTGTTCTGACACCTTCTGATGTTTGTCATTCAGCTTTGTAATTAGAGTTCGAAATAAAGGTGTAGAATCCAGTCCAAGGGAAACAGAAATGAGTTCGAAATAACCGAGTTCGAAATAAACGTAGTAAAATGACTCAAAAAGGTAGGGTAAAACCAAGGGAAACGAATATTAGTTCGAAATAACAGGGAATTCGAAACAACCGAGTTCGAAATAGCGAGGTACAACTGTATTAGAAAATATTAAAACTAAGCTATAAGTTTGGTGACTTATACCCATCCATATGTAGCAAAAACAAAAACTGGAAAAGAATTATGAATGAAGAAACGATTTAACCTACACTGTTTGTAACAGAATAACCTTATTTAAAAAAACGTAAGTTGAGTGACGTATACTTTTACGCACACGGACAACGAAAATGAAAACGTATCGGTTTGCTTGGCTTTAAAATGAAGACGCCCTCATTACTGTGAACTGGACCTTGATTTCAAACGACTTTTGATAAGAACAAAAGAAGTGTACATGTAACTGACACAAAATTTTGGTTTCTTTCAGCCGGCTGATCCTGAAGGCCCTAAAGATGCTGGCTATAGCTCGGGGGTTCCGCAGGCTATAGCAGTTTGTGATTCGACCACTGTCAGAGAGTTACCTTTGATCTCTTATGTTAATCCACTGTCAGTCTCGACAACGAACGCTGAAGAGGATGACCCAATGATACAGAACGACGCATGCGCAGGTCTCAGGGTGGTGCCACTTGAACCAGTTTGTTGGCCGGAGCTTTCTGGACCAGTCTGCCGCCGGGAATCTATGCCAGTCTGTTACCAGGATTCTACAGCTGGACAAGTATGCCGCCAGGAGTCTGGACAAGTCTGCTGCCAGGAGTCTAAGCCAGTCTGCCGCCAAAATTCTTGGCTAGTCTGCCGCCAGGATTCTATCACTGGACAAGTCTGCCGTCAGAAGTCTAGACCAGTCTGCAACCAGGAGTCTAGACCAGTTTGCAGCAAGGAGTCAAGACCAGTCTGCAGACAGAAGTCTAGACCGGTCTGCAGCCAGGAGTCTAGACCAATCTGCAACCAGGAGTCTAGAACAGTTTGCAGCCAGGAGTCACGACCAGTCTGCAGCCAGAAGTCTAGACTAGTCTGCAGCCAGGAATCAAGACCAGTTTGTAGCCAGGAGTCTAGACCAGTTTGTAGCGAGGAGTCTAGACTAGTCGACCGCCAGTATTCTACAGGACCACCACTTGCTTCATTAACCAATGATGCGCATGGCATTAATAAATGCACACCTGTAGCTAACTCCAACCATGTGTTGGCGTCTTCATCCGGCGTCCTCTCCTTGGACCTTGGTCATGTCCGCCCATCTATCGAGTCTAAAACAGTTTCTGCTGCTCTTGCAACGGGTACATCAGCTTTGCATTCTGCTATGACAAACGACTTTCAACAAACTAGGCTGGTCAGGGAATCTCTTCACGATACTTCGGTATCAGTTTTAAGCAGTTCAGTGATTTCACCTTTACATTCCCCAAATGTCCAATCTCAAACCCTTACTGTTCTGCCCTTCTCTCAAACCTGTCCACAACGCGGCTTAAGCTCTACCCGTTGCTGGAAGTGTTCACGGGTTAACGACAGAACAAACGTCGAAGCTCTTCAAATATTTGAGACATTTCTGACCGACAGTCAGCTATCGCAGTTTGCTGCTCGTTACCAAAGGCAATTTAACGCTAACCGAACGGACACCCTCTATGAGCTGTGGTTTAAACTGAGAGAGGCAGCAGACGTGGAACATTATGCACGGCAGGGTCCCCTGTCGAAATTGGAAGTAACGAGAAGCCGATCCCCAGACACAACACGGCGGAGAAAGGGCAAACCGAAACGACTGGGAAACCAGAGTGACAAGCAGTCCTCAGATAGTGACTTGGAATCAAGGGCAGTGCCTGACGAACAGAAGGTATATATTGATCGTGGGACAGTGATAACAATAGCCATAGAGGTTAGAGTATAGATACTGACTGGTACAATGATAGACTTAGACACAGAGACTTGGGTATACAGTACATGTACATGTAGATACTGAGAGGTACAGTGGTAGAGTTAGCTACAGAAATTAGAGTATAAATACGGAGAAGATACAATTGGATTGGCGATATGGAAAGCCCGGTGCGGGACAATGATGAGAGTTAGCCACAGAAGTTAGAGTGTAGAGACTGGAGTATAGAGACTAGAGTACAGAGATTAGAGTTTGGAGATTAGAGTATAGAGACTATAATCTCTAACTCTAATATTTATGCTCTAACTTTTATACTCATCTCTATATGTTAACTTCTATACTCTAACTTCTAACCTCAAAACTCTAATCTATATACTCAAATCTCTATACTCTTATCTCTATACTCTAATCTCTATACTTTAACATTTATATCTATCTCTATAATCTAACCTCCATATTTTAAATTATATACTAATCTCTGTACTCTAATCTCTACACCCTAGTCTCTGTACTCTAATATCAAAACTCTAATCTCTATACTCTAGTCTCTATACTCTAATCTCCAAACTCTAATCTCTATACTCTAGTCTCTATACTCTATAATATATTGATTAATGTGCAGAGATTAGAGTATAGAGGTTAGGGTATATAGAAGTACAGCGATTAGAATAAAGAGATTAGAGTATAGAGGTTAGGG
>JANSTQ010157094.1:0-11150 GCA_026167885.1 Bergia puertoricense
AAGGTGAGTGTACATCCGCTCCGATCCCCCACCAACCGTGAAGATTTGGACGCTAACAATAACTCGCTCATTGTTAGTTGCAAACATATATTTCATAGGAACAAGATATTTTAGGCGAGGCTCGTCTTTTATTTTTTAATCATTTTTAAAAAATCTCAGAATGTTCTTAAGATGTTAAGTTGTTTTGTTTATATAATCTACACTCATTTTTATAAGAACGTCTAATTTGGGGGTGAGAGTGAGATGTTCTTAATTATTTTGAGGATTTCAGCCTCAAATGTTCTTAAAATGTTCTTATTATTTTAGAATTGGGTGCATACTTAGGGCCTGTTTACATGGAGGTGGAGGACCCCGGGTAGGTCAGGTAACCCGGTGAAGTAGGGTAACCCGCCTGTTCATATAATCTCTCTTTTTTTCTTGATCACGTTTACATGAGAGGTGGGGTACCCTACCGAGGCGGGGTATCCGTTCAGCCAGGGCGGGTAACTCGCCTAGGTGGGGTGAGGTTTTGTAACTATTTTCTCATGTAAACACTCAAGGTGGGGTAACTCGCTCAGCCGGGGTGAGGTAACAGAGAATTTTGGAGGTTCATATTACAGTAACCAAGCTCGCCAAGATCTGAGCCAAATGACGCAAAAATGGCTTCCCGTATCTTATCAACCTGATGAGTATTTCCACAAGCGTTATCTCACAAATTTCGAAACTTCCGAAGATGATAGTTTTCACAGCCTTAAAATGATGATTTCGAAGAAGATATTGTTGAGTTGTATGAATAATTTAAAACTGCTTTTGCTGGCGGCTTTGCATCATTAAAAGTGACAATAACAAGTCACGTTGCAAGTTTACCCCGGGGTGCCGGGGTCTTCAAGATTGCATGTAAAGGCGGGCTAGTTTTCGACCACGGTTAGGCGGGTTATCTCACCTACCTGGGGTCCCCCACCTCCATGTAAACAGGCCCTTAAATGTTTATTTTCCATTCACATAAGCCAACCCAAAGTGGAAATATAACAACTAGTTGCCTTTGCACATCCACATTCAGAGTAGCCATCAGAGAATGTTGCACGAACATTAGGCATTATTTTACAGTTTGAAAACAAATTATCTCCACTGAATACAGTGTGTAAAATAAATGTCCTCGACGTATCCCCAGCCTCAGCATGTTCTCAGCATGCTCTTAAATTTTGGGATTTTTTCAGCCACAAGACGTTGTTATAAAAATGGTTCTTATATAAAAAAAGAGTGTACAATGCGTGTGATACCGAAAATGCTTCTTCAACTCAAGGATTTGGACGTTGGAAATACGGGTTCATTAATCGGCGGACATATTTAATACTGCACATTTTAATCGAACAAAGTTGCCTATTTTTTTTAGCAATCAGTTTTACATGGTTAAACATTTATGTATGAAATTAAATGTTGAGAAAACATCAAAGCTTTGGTGCCGTGCTTTCTTTCTATCTATCGCCAGTTTCTCACTTTCATTTTCTACTTTTAGATTGTTGTAATTTTCTAAATGTTTGACTTTAGCATATTTTTGTAATTTTATGGGATATTAGGTTGTTATAATTTTATCAGTAATGTAGTTTTATAGTTTTTGAAAGGTTCAAAAAGGGGAACAGTATCTACTGATTGTGACAGCGGTATAAATAAAGCTTCTATCTATTCTAGCTATCTATACCTGAGGTATATGGCGTTTTTCAGTCTCAAAGTATTGAATAAAAGGTTCTTATTAAAAAGAATGTACAAATAAAAGGTATAGGAATTTCAAAATTAATACAAGATAACAGAGCTTTTAAGCTCTTAAAAAGATATAAATAATTAGAATTAATTACAGATGCAATCTTCCAATTTCCGGCTAGCTTTTCCGTTAAAGCGCTATAGATTTTAAAATTCATCAGAATTGACTGCCCTGAAAATGAAAGCTTTTGTTTAAGTGTCGGCTTCCTTTTCCGCTTTGTAATCTAGAGACTTCTTTCCGCTTTGTAATCTATATCGAGTTTGGCATCAGTCCACAAACTTAAGTGGTCTGCCCAAGAACCACCTACCTTCTTTGAAACCTTTTAAAAAAAATAATCAGAGGGTCAGAAGTCAGAAATGAGGATGGCTATCATAAACCAAACGTAGTGCTGAAGCTACTCATCATACACGGTTTTTATAAGAACAATTTTAAAAGAAGAGCGAGGGTCATGTTAGCTTAACTAACACATTGGCTGTGTGTTATAGAGCCAACTGTTTATCCAAGTTCAAATGCGAAACTTCACTCTCAGATTCATTTTCAACTTTTAGATAGTGGTAATTTTCGAAATATTTAACTTTAGCATATTTTTGTGATTTTATAGGACATCTTTAGTAATCATATTGTTCAAAGACGTACGATGTCGTCCTTCAGTAGCAGCTATAAACAGTTGTTCTAATTTTATCAGTAATGTGGTTTTATAGTTTTTGAAAGGCTCATAAGGGGGAACAGTATCTATTGATGGTGACAGCGGTATAAATGAAGCTTCTATCCATTCTATCTATACCTGAGGGTACATGGCGTTTTTCAGTCTCAAAGTTTTCATATATAAGTTCTTATCAGAACGAATGTACAAATGAAAGGTATAGGAATTTCAAAATGAACACAAGATTAGAGAGGTTAAGATATAAATCATGAGAATTTTAATATTATAACCGCAATCTTCCAATTTCCGGCTAGCTCTTCCGTTGAAGCGCTGTGGATTGAATTTATCAGAATTGACAGCTCTCAAATTGAAAGCTTTTGTTTTTGTGTCGACTTCCCTTTCCGCTTTGTAATCTAGAGGCCAAACGCAATATAATCTTTGTTTTTCTTCGAACTTGGCATTGGTCCACAAAATGCCACGCCCAAGACTTTGAAACCTTATAAAGCAATCAGAGGGTCAAAAGTCAGAAATGAGAACGAGCAAGATAACGTTCCGTTTGTATTGTTGTCATAAATCAAGTGCAGTGCTAAATTTGAATGTTTAGGACGCTGTTCGTTATACACGCTTTTTGTTTATAAGAACAATTTTAATTAAAAGAAGAACGAGGCTCAAGTTTGCCGGCCTGAAAAATAAGAACAGCCTTGGAATAATCGAGGTTCGGATTTCAAAGCGAATGTTATGTTTTCTTCCTGTTTTCTTTCTTTGTTTTTTCATGTTCTGCAGTTGGTTTTTAAAAAACAACAGCGTACATCCAATTTGCAAGGTTTTGACAAAAACATAAAAAGTTTGCTTGTTCATTCCTGGCCGAAAATTAACAATTCTCCAAATGTAACTCTTGCATTCCGCAGCATCAACGATAGCAATTTAGCAACGTTTATTACAGTCTCCAATTTCCAAGGACTTTTATGTTAGTTTGTGCGTAGGCGCAGGAATAATTTACTGATTCTTATAAAAAAGCGTGTAGTAGCCACTGTTGTCAGTTGTCATCAGATTTCTTCTTCTATCGGGACTGAATTTCGACAATTTAGGAGATGTTATCGTTAGAGTGTGGAAGGAAAACGTTTGTTGCGATTTCAGAGTGAAAAGGTCGTTTTCAAATTTATCCGGCGTAGTGTTGACGAGGCCAAAATCTCGTCACTCTTCGTTTCCTTGTTCGCTTTTGTTTCTTTTACAGTCTACTGTACGCTTTGTTTTATCATTCCAAGACCTATCTCGTACCCAGTCGTCTAAGGGAAAAGGGGCGAGAGAAAGTGAGATGCTCGCGGGGAATTGTGGGAAGGGGAGGGGAGAGAAAGTCCCTTTCATTTCCCTTACCCCTTCCCTTCCCATGTTTCCTTCGCGCCCTGAGTTCTTCGTAAAAGGCGACTGGGTACGAGTCAGCTCAAAGACAGCTTGATACTGAAGAGGTCACCAGTTTGCGAACCACTCCGAGATATCTATCAACAAAATGTGCAAGGCAAACATCCGAATTTCTAGGAAATTTAGCTTTTAAACTAAATTTCCTGGAAAACCGAGTTTCGTTTCTACGGACAACACAGAGAACTGTTCAGATAATAGAAGAGACAGACAATTTGAGCTCTAGTAGAGATGGTATGTGTTTCCGACACAACATCTGTGTGTATTAATACCAGGCGGTTCTTGAAGACACTTTGTATTGCAGCGTTGTTCAGTTCTGTGGAAGGTATTTGCATTTTGAATTTAATATATTTCAATATATCACATCACAGGTTGTTAACAGTAGGGCTAAAGAGGCTTGTAGTCAACGCTAAGAAATGCTCGAGTACCTTAAAGATTAGTTAAAATTGCTGGGTTTATAAAATTATAACAGAATTAATTATATTTTAACACAAGATACGTACAAACGTAACGCGTGCAGTATATGGTAAAGACGGTAAAGAATGTCTTAAGAATGCATTACGTTACGCTTTATGATTTAGAAACATAATTTTGCCCGTAAATTCGGTTGATATTGCAGTCATGTAGGTAAATTATATTGATTTTAAATTAACTCAGCGAGGAAATTTGGTGTCCGCAGATGTACTAAACCATCTGGTTGGGGCTGAAAGTGACCGCGCTATGTTCAAGCGTCTGTAACAAAGGGATCGTTAATAGTAGAACTTCAAAATTTGTGACTTTTATGAAAACAACTTTTATTTGCTTAATTTATGTTTGTTAATTCATGTGGCTCCCTGGAATTCATTGTCTGAATGGCAGGCCACAATAATCTTTCGTAACATATTATTTTTATGCATTCAAACACTTTCCCTTGATTGTTATTCAATATGTGTGTTCATTTTTAAAATGTGGTTTTAGTAAGTCATATCATGTCATAATTGAGTAAATTAGCTACCATCCTATTTTTACTTACATTAATAGTTAATTATTACGGTGGTGCCAGGATGCTTCTCCTTTGCTAATATTTGATGTAGATAAAACTGGACTGCAACTCTAGCATGTCATGTTTGAAGCTGGCGGCGCCGAGAAAACCAAAAGTGAAAATCTTCTTCAGAAAACCCCGATTTGTTGACTTACAAAACCAAATCACTGTTTTTCTGCTATACAACAGACTTAAGCTATGTATAAAGAGCAATTTAATTTGGGCGACAGCCCAGGAGCCTCTAACATAGAGCGATTGCTTTATCGGATCTTAATGTGACCGCTCAACAAAGCAGTTCTCTTGTATTAGCTTTGTAATAATACATAACCGTAAGCGAAGGCTCTGTATATATTATCGTCATTTTTTGTTCAATTTCCTAATCAAAGAAGCTGCTGGGCGACCCCTAATTGTACTCCTTTTTTTATAAGAACCTTTTTTATAAGAACGTTGAGGCTGAAAAAATCCCCAAATTTAAGAACATGCTAAGAACATGCTGAGGCCGGGGATACTTGGAGAACATTTATTCTACATACTGTATTCAGTGGAGGTAATTTGTTGTTAAATTGTAAAATAATGCCTAATGCTCGTGCAACATCACCTGATGGCTACTCTGCAGAATGTGGATATACAAAGGGTTATTTGTTACTACATGTATTTCTTTCAGCCAGGGTTGTTAATATTTAAAAAAGCGCAGTTACAAATTGCTATACTTCCACTTTGGGCTGGCTTGTGTGAATGGAAAATAAAAATTTAAGTATGTACCTAATCCTAAAAGAAATAAGAACATTTTAAGAACATTTGAGGCTGAAATCCTCAAAATAATTAAGAACATTTAGCCTCAGCCCCAAAATTAGACGTTCTTATATAGAAAAGAGTGTATAAGCATTGTAATGCAAACATTTTTAAATTCTGTTTAACCTCTCTTTACAGTTGTATGTCAAGGAGAACTATTTGTTTCTCGTGCGAGTGGTAATGATTCAAGTAGCTGTGGGGCAGCCGCCAGCCCCTGCAAGACAATAGCAAAAGCTCTGGAGCTTGCTTCGTGGGGGGTTGATATTTACCTTGATGGAGCTGGAACTGAAAAAGACCCTTATGACTGCAGGTCTGCCGAACCTCATTGTCCAGGAATCGAAGTGAAAATAAGTCTTTCCTTCAGGGGACTTGGAGGTGCCGCCCACATCACTTGCCAGAGTGGTGAGCTGTATTTTATAGACATGATTGGCAATTCTTCCCGTGCAGAAATTACCTTAATTGGTTTGATTTTCACCAAAACCAGTCTTCACTTTAACAACTTTTCTGTAAATATAGCCAAATGCAGCTTCAGACACTCTGAGAATGCAATAATCATTGAGCACACAGGGACAAAACCTCGAGTATGGGTTTCTATTGCCGAATCCATCTTTTGGAACAATACCGGCTCTCTTAGAATTACCACGTCAGGTAGCCATTCCAACAGCTCCATATCTTTAAATATAAAGAATGTTACGTTTACTGGAAACAAACAAAATGAAACAGGTATCATTTCCATCAACAATCCTTCAGCGACAGTTGCAACTTCTCCAGTCACTCTGAACTTCAGCGGTTTTAACATTGAAATTATCAGAAACGTTGGAGTTTTTGCGAACATAAATCTCAGGAAATCAACCATCGTGATGTCTTTTGAGAAAGTTTCCTTTGTTATGAGTGAGTTTAGGCCTGTTCAGTGGGAGAAGAATGGAAAAAGGGATATTAGCCTGATCAGTTTGCAATCAAAAAAGATTACGGTAAGACTTAACAACATTGATTCCAAGAAAAATAACGGTTGGCTGCGTTATATCTCTTTACATGCAATGAAAGTTTCGCTACGTGTTTCCAAATCACATTTCAGCGACCACAGTGTGAAAAGAAACGGTGGAGTCATTTTCGTAGCAGGAACAGAAAATTCCAGTGTTATGGTACAAAACTGTTCTTTCAGTAACAATTCTGCTTATGTTGGTGGAGGTCTATATGTTCAAAGGAAATGCGAATCGGTGAATTTAACTTTGAAAAACGTTACATTTTTTCAATGCAAAGCACGATTTATGGGAGGCGGAGTTGGTTTGGGAGGGGATGATTCTGTTATAGACCATGCGATTGTAACAGCGGAAGATGTCAGTTTTACCGAATGTTTTGGCCATGATGAAGGGGCAGGACTGCAAGCTGGGATCGTGCGAGGACTGGTGCGAGTGAAGAAAATCATTTGCGTTGGTAATACAGGGGGAATTGCTTCAGCTCTTTCTGTGACAAAAAATGATGGTAAAATGAAAAAAGGAAATGTTACTGTCTTAATACAAAAATCCGTTTTTCGTGACAATTATTCTGGATTGCAAAGCTCCATTGGTATTTCTTCTTTTGCACCGACAGGAGGAAGAATAGAGCTGGACGATGTTTTGATATTAGGGCGAGACGCGGGATTTGTTACGACTGATAAGTTTCAAATAATATTTAAACATGTAACCGTAAAAAACTCAAGAAATTCCGACGGAGCATTTAATGTTTTTCCATTCTTTATGTTTCAAGAGAATACGTTTTCTGAAATTTCTATGAATAATTGTGTTTTTGCAAACAATTCAAAACATATAGACCTTACGGTAACAAATCCAAGAAACTTCCAGCTTAAGGTGCAAGACACCATATTTTACGGGGGAGGAAAAGCAATAGATCTGTCCCTTCAGCTATCCAAGCCAAACTTTACATCTTGTGAGTTTACTCTGAACAACGTTACAGTTGATTCAACTACAGTAACTTCATCAGGAACTGTTGTTCTGTCGTTTGCAACCACACCCAGAAAACTTCTGGTCAACATCAATAACTCTGTCTTCCGAAATAACCACTTTCTCCCTGTGGGTACATTCAGCCGCAGGGGGGTAGGAGCAGGTGCAGTTGGACTGTATTTTCCTCCTGACGATCTAAAAAGCCCAGGATGCACTGGGATACTGTCTGAAACTACGACGGATAGTAATTGCATCCAGAAGAACATCCATCGTTCATGGAACTACAAATCAACTGCAGTTATTACGAATACTCAGTTTGAAGGTAATGTCGGGCCGTCTTCGGGTGCTGTTGTCCTCGAAAATGGCGACACTTTATTTATGAACTGCTTTTTCAATAACAACATTGCCCTGAGGCGTGGTGGTCATGTTTATATCAGTGACGGTTCAGCTCGCGTTAGTGTATCGAATAGCACATTTCGCCATTCGATATCTGGTTTCCTGTATAATGGTTCGGAACACTCGGGTCTGACATTCATTTACACGGACAGTGAAGGACCACTGGTGCTACATGGAGTATCCTTGCTTTCTGACGTTCCCAAACAATATCCTATTCTTACAGTCGCAAAAGGGGGCTATGTATATTTCCAGTCATCTACAACGGTCCAGTGTGCTGTGGGGAGTGCACTGAAGTTTGAGGATTTCACACATTCAGTAAATACTGAGTACAAGGAATACCAATGCACACTTAATGTTACGGTATTGACGTACTCGTGTGTGCAGTGCGGCCCAGGATTGTACAGCCTTGAGAGAGGATGCAACGATGGTTTGGCTGTTCGCAAAGGATTTGTATGTCAACGTTGCCCTTATGGCGCAAACTGTTCCTATAACATTGCTGCGGCACCAAACTTCTGGGGTTTTCTAGTATCTGAAAAACCATTAGCTTTAAATTTTACTTCTTGTCCCGAGGGATATTGCAATGCACCAAACACTCCAAACACGTCTGTGTACAACAGTTGCTATGGAAACAGGGAGGGTGTACTTTGCGGGAAGTGTAAGGTTAACTTCAGTGAAACATTGTTTTCAACAGAGTGTCGATTGCAAGTCGACTGTGCAGATTACTGGCTCTGGCCCGTGATCGCAACCTTTGCTCTCCTTGCCGCAGCCTACTTCATATTTAAACCACCGATGTTTTCATTTCTATGGCAGCACACTCTTTGGTTTACCAGAACTAATTTGAATGAAACGTCCAACGACGAAGAAGTTGGTTATGATCCCGGATATCTTAAAGTGGTTTTCTACTTTTATCAAATCGCTCGATGTCTCACGGTATTACCGTTTACAAAGCTTTTGAAGGACACTCGTATCATTATGCCTGTAGTTGCCGCCTTTAACTTCCGGGTTCAAACTTCTCATGAAGGCTTTGGTTGTCCCTTTGCAGGTCTATCAGCTGTGGAGAAACAACTTTTCATGTCCCTTGAAGTTTTTGCAATAATCCTCGGTATCTTTCTCATTTTTGTTATCCACAGCACCGTAAATGTTCTGAGAAAAGTAGAAAAACCTTCAACACACCTTTATTTAGCTGCCGTCTTGGAAATGTTGTTGCTAGGATACGCCAACTTAACCAATACGTCATTATCATTACTGCACTGCGTTCCTATTGGCTCACGTCTGCGTCTCTTTATTGACGGAAATTTGTTATGCTATCAGTGGTGGCAACATATCCTGATCGTTTTCATTATAGTTTTTGTTATTCCTTTTATCGCAGTGATACTGTGGGGATCTTTGAAGCTACACTCACAGCACGTCACGGCTGAGGAGTTTCTGACGGCTTGCTTTCTACCTCTACCTCTCCTGATTTACTGGGCTGTCGTTTGGATCAAAAATTATTGCAAAGGAGTCGACCAAACTAGGTATGAGCTTTGTACCCCAATAACTAAAGTTCTGTACGACCCATTCCGCACCCCAACTGAGAACGATAAGGGAACTCTGTATTGGGAGGGTATTCTAACAGGTCGACGATTAATACTATTGTTACTGTATGCTCTGATAGCGGACCCTCTGTGGCGTCTATTTTGGATGGATATAACATGCGTGGTTATCCTTTTACATCACGTGATACAGCGTCCATTCAAAGATCCAAAAGTCAACATCCTAGAGACTTTCTCGTTGACTGCTTTGGCTACCATAGCAACCATAAACTTGACACAAGCCACTTTTGTGTCTGCTGGGGTGACTTCTAAAGGTGTTAACTATTCACACGTGAAAACTATGGAGTGGATTCAACTGGTCCTTTTAAGCACGTGGCTTGTAGCTCCGTTACTACTGGTGATTTTCGCCGTTCTGTCACAGCTACTGCGTCTATGTTTTGTGACGGGAAAACTTTTGCGCCGCTTGTTGCATGTAACATTTGTCGTTTTGCGCAGTGCATTTTTAACGACACTACGTTGTCTACGTCATTTATGCCTTATGGCATTTCAGTGTTGTCACAGTATAAGTGTTATGATGTCACGAGTTTTGCGTCGACCCTTTTATGTTGCTTCAGAGGAAGAGAGAAGGCCAATTTTATTTTCAAACGACACAGACATCCAAAGTTAACAAATACAAGGCCTTTTTGTTCGGTAAATGCCACTGTCACTTTTATGTTTATAATGCAGTATCTCGCAAACAAACAATCAATTCAGAAAAATTTTAAATCTACGTGTCGTTACTGCGTCAAAAAACTAAATCTTTTCTGGATGAATATGATACGATATTTGAATCAGTTCCTCTTCTCTTCAGTCTTTTCTCATTTAGTTTCTTCCCTTGTATGTGTGGTCGTGGGTTGTTTGTTTAGCAGAGCTTGCCCAGTTAATTGCAAATTATAGTTTTCTATTTTGTTATTGACATTTCAAACAAATTTACACTTGGCCTAGCTATTTAGCTCGATTAACTTTGCTATTTGCAAATAACGGTGCCCATCCATAAGAAATATTCAATTTAGACACATTTTAAAAATGTATTAGATATGGAGTGCAATAAAAGGCTAAGTTTTTCAAACGGAAAATTCCGCTCGTATATAACTAACCCCTTCCCAAAAATAAATATTTGGGCGCATACCGTACTTATTACGCGCACTCATTCCAAATATTGCTACGACATAGGCAGGATATTAAACAGCTATAAGGTTAAGCGGGTTTTTGTTAGAAAGAATCTTTATTCTGTTTAGCCATACCGTAAAATAAGCCATTTCTCTAACAAGCTCGATTACGCATCCTAATTTGTACTAACCCCCCCCCCTCCCTCTTTTAAGCGCATCCCCTTTATAAAGAAAAGTTTATATGAGTTTGGGAACATAAAACAGTGTTTGTATCACAATTATAAGGCCGAACTAGCATTGATTTTGACATTGTAAATTAATTACGTTAAGTAAGTAAGTAAGTAAGTAAGTAAGTAAATAGGTAGGTAGGTAAGTCAGTCAGTCAGTCAGCCATGCAGTCAGTCAGTAAGTCAGTCAGTCATGCTGCCAGAGAGTTAGTCAGTCAGTCAGTTATTCATGGTCAGTCATGCAGTCAGAAAGTCAATCAATCAGTAAGTGCTATCTCAAAGTAAGTAAATAAGTAA
>JANSTQ010157105.1:2348-19487 GCA_026167885.1 Bergia puertoricense
CACGACAGAAGTACAAAAAAATTTAGCCAAAGAAAATGAAAGAGTAACGAACTGTAAAACCACACTCAAAATTGATCTTTTTAGGACATTTTTAAAATACATCCTTGGACAGGGATGTTAAGCCATTGGGATTGGAAAAATGCATTTTCCAAATGATATGTCTACTTTTCATGATTGGAAAACAAATCTACAAAAAGTGTCATGAAATTTACACCACAAAATTGAAGTTCGACCACTCAGATTCCAGGAAATGGTGTTTTAGGGGCATCAATTTTCAAAATTTCCAGCGGTAGCATGCCCCTTACATGTACAAGTTTGTATCACTTTCATATAAGTAGGTGTTGGAAAATATTGCACAATACTTGTATAAAAATAAATAACACAAACAAAAAACACAGAAAATAGAATAAAAAGGAGAATTCCCAGTAAATGCTGTTCATTTACATTACTTTATTACTTATGCATGAGTACTGCATACTGGTACTGAAATGAAAAACAAAA
The DNA here is from genome assembly GCA_026167885.1 of Bergia puertoricense. Classification (NCBI taxonomy): domain Eukaryota; kingdom Metazoa; phylum Cnidaria; class Anthozoa; order Zoantharia; family Parazoanthidae; genus Bergia; species Bergia puertoricense. Next base: position 2,850 of record JANSTQ010157105.1, read on the forward strand.
GTTTTCCAGTGTCAAGCAGTTTGTTCAAATTTTGTAGAAATCATTACCAGCTCTCAGATGTTTCAGGAGTAAAATATCTTTTATATATTTTGTGGAAAGAAAGTAGCACTTGTACCATTTAATTGTTGTACTATCAACATGTACTGAAAGTTATGCTGTTGCCAATACTTTCCAGAAGAATTTAAACTGTGTGGCCCATTTTAAAAATCCTCGCATTCCAGCAATGACTGTATTAGGTTTACTGAGATGGTGGTTTATGACAGTTTGACAATTCAGCTCCAGTTTCACAGTGAAATTCAGTTGATGGCATATAAAGTTATGGAAATTAGTTTAATTTAAATGTGAAAACAACTATTAAGAAATTCCTGAATTTCAAAAATGGGTAGTTTCATTCTCAAATAAAATAATATGAATTGTAATCATACTTACACTGCTTCTCAACAACATTACTTTATTTATCCCAAGGAATCAATTAAATTAATTGCAATTAAAAAGGTACTGTGTGTAAAGGGTACTGGCTTCCTGTAACTTACTGATTTGATTTCTCTGTCTTACTTGATCTTTTTCATCTTTCTTTTCAGGCTGTGCCAGCAGATCTGGAACCCTAGTATTGTGTCATAGCAACAGAACTGTTGAACAAAAGTTGTTTGATTATAAAACTTTATATACTGGTAGTTAAAGAGCATCAATTTGTTTTGATGTTTTGTAAAACAACAACACTGATTCTAAAAAGTATACACAAAAAAATAAAACCATCTTGTGGTATGAAGTACATAGTACAGTTTTGTGTAATATTCAGTATGGAACTAATTCATAAAAGGTTCACTTTTGAAAAACAAAAAGGGAAACACCAAAACCCAAATAGATTGTGCTAGCAATAAATTGACAAAATTCACATTTTGTTGGGGTGTTAGGAAGCTTTGTTATTTGAAACATCTTGTCTCTATAGCAACAATCTCTGCTGGGATTGCTTTGTTGCATTGCACCTTTGAAATGCTGTATGAATCATTTCATGCAAATAAACAAAGGAAATAATGAACAAAAACTGCCCAGAAAAATATTCTTGGCAATGTACATGTATGATTCGTGTTTTGCAAGAAAGACTAGTAAATTTATAATTTTTTTAAAGACAAAATAATGTGTTTACAAGTGTACTGACCCAATTTTTACAAAGGGTGTAGAAGTTTTAAATATTTTAAATAAATTATTAACTAATTTATGTATCTAAAAAAAGTTATATATACTGTATAATGTTTATTTAATCTTTTTGGCTCATTTACTGGAAATATCTAAAACTTAATTCATAGCAAAACATAGACACATAAGGGAAAACTGTGTTTTGCTAATTGGCATCATTTTTATTCTAACATAGATGATAACAGATAAAAATCACTGAGTTCAAACATCCCTGATTTTCCACAAAAGTGATTGTACATGTATTATTTTAAAAATTGCCCCATTAATTGAACTTTTATTCTAAAATGTCACATCAGCTATTTAGTATAACACGGTGTGTCATTATAAATCTGAACTAAAACTGTCATGTTAACTGAAAGAACTCTTAACTAACTTTAACACTGGAATGATGATGTTGGTGATAATTTAATTTAAATTTTAAGTTAGGATGGTCCCTTCAGTATCAATAAAAATACTGTTATCAATGGAAATGTAAAAGTTTTGTTGATGATAGAAGGATAAAAATGTAAAAAGTTAATTCAAATCCAGTTGCAAACTGGGGATGATAATGTAGTCTGTCTCTGATTAGTTTAAAATGTTTTGTTGATCAACAAAAGTTGATATGGTTTGTTTTTTGCCCTTAAATTTGGTTGAAGGTTAATGTTTTGAGCATTAGCCCTTTGTCAGAGCAGACTGTCTGCTCTGACGTAGAGTTAACACTCAAAATGTCAGCTTTCAACCAAACCCAAAGGCAAAAAACATACCATATCAACTTTTGTTGATCAACAAAACATTTTCAGCTTACTCGCCAATGCAGAAAAATGGTTTTTTTCAAAACTAGTTTTCCTCTGATTGGTTTAGTTGGTTTGAAAATTTTTTCTTCTCCATAAGGGTTTTCTGTGCATAGGGGAGGTACAGCTGTACTGCGTTTTCATATTTGTAGCAGTTTCAGAAATAGAAATGTCAAAAATTTCCCAGGCCCCCATACAGGTAGCTGACACCTTTGGTGCTTGCAGAGTAGGCCACTGGTACTCACTTAACCAAACCTCAGTCCCTCCACTTTTACAATTACAGTACGCCCTGAATAAGTTTAATATCACATAAATACTATTAGAGGAGCTTAATACGTGGTGTGAGTTTTTAAGTAAAACTGATTGCCTTGTAGCTTCTGCCCTTGGGATCGTGTAGAGTTGAATTAAAAGACACAAACTTGTCAGTCTCGTGTAATTCATAATCATGATCCTTCAACAACTTGAAATATTCCTTGATAAAAGACTTCTTGATCCTTTCATGCAACTCCTTCCACCACATTTCAAACTGAAGAGACCCACAGAAAACATGTTTATTAGGGACTGTTCATTATTCATAGCAGGGGGGATGAGTGATCATGACTCATTTTTTTGCCAGACTTCCCCACTTCACCAAGTTTAAAATGTTCTAGTCCCCTCCTCTTTCATCTTCAAATCATCCATCCTCCCCCCCCCTTCTCCTTGCAAAAATTATTTTATACTAAATTGAAAACCAGATTTGCCAGAGCTTCTTGCAGTTTTCAGTTGAACATAAATTTGAAACAAACTGCTGGATTTAATTCAATCCATCCCCAGCCACTGTATCACCTACTGTTTCAATGTAATACCAATAATAAATATAGAACCCATCCACCATAAATGTAATAACTATAAATGTGATGGTCTTTTACTTTACGGCAAGAGAACACGGAGACTGAAGTGTGGGCGGGATCAAAAGGGTACATCCTCGGTGATGAGGTTATGGATCACGTGGGCCGAAGGGAAGGACGGAGAATAGTTGGAAAAAATGGATGGAGGGTTGAGTGAAGGTAGAGATGACCAGGGGAAAGGAAGGAGTTATAGATGGAGAAATGGACGGAGGGATCAAGGGAAGGGCGGATGGACAGTAGGATGGGTAGAAGAAAGGAACTACAGACGGGAGGGGTTAGAAGGAGGGTTATCGTTGTCGATTATTTTATCCTAACACATAAGTCTGAAGATCGCTCCGCTGTTAAACTACTGAGCGTTAGAAGGCTTTGCGACTCACTTTAGATATCCCCCATGCACTTCTTCAAGCGGCAAACAGCACTGCATTGGAACCTTTTACAACTGCGAAACACCGCACTATTTTTACTTATACGTCGATTAAAAACTTTTATATATACTCGTATTTGTGTATGTTGCCTTTAGATTTAGTTTTATAATATTGGAAACTACTATTAAAAGAACAGTGAAATGGGTGAATCTCGACATCCTTTAAGCCAGTGAACACTCTCGGGGAAAAACTAGTCAATGTGCAAGATAAAACGCCCAAGGATAAGAGGTTTAACTTGGTCTGTGGTATCAAGTGCGCGTACCTAGACTGAGGAGATTCATATATTGGTGAAACTAAGCAGGCCCTTAAGGAAAGAATTGCCCAGTTCCAGTGGAATTGAGCTTCAGAACCCGCCAGTATACAACCACCGTAAGGCCTCCGGACGTACACTCCCGCTGGATGGCAAGGAAGCGATGTGATGTTTCGTCGCGTCACGTCCCAAGATGCATTTCGGCCAGTAACAATCATAACACCTGAAGAAGTCCAACGTTGTTGAGTGAGACATTGTATGCCTTACACAAAACTATTTCCAATGATAGATTTACTTTTACTGATTATTCACCACTACTGGATGACTAATCTTCATCAATTTCTAGGTAGGTCCATATTTAAGTAGGTATGTTGGTTGGAAGGTAATCAGGTAGGTAGATAAATTGGTAGGTAGGTAACTAGGTAGGTGAGTAAGAAGGTAGGTAGGTAGGTAGGTAAACTATTTCATGAGGTAGCAAATCAAATCCCACTCACTTGGGTGAAATTCAAGTCCTACAGAATAAAGCAGGCAACGCTTATACTTAACAAAACAAAAACAATCGGTTACCGACGTACTCCATCAACTTGGTTGAGAAATCATATCATATGCAATTTTATTTAATAAAATTCAAATATATTCATCTTTATAATACTCGGGACAAGGAGAAACTTGCAATACCTGTTCACAACTATCCCGGGGCCAAAAGTATAACATCTGACTCGTACCTAGTCGTTTTCGGTTGGCCTTTTTCGTATTGTGTTTTGGGACGAGAAAACAGTTTATAGTAATTAGTGGTAGTTCAGGGCTTCTATTTATATTGATACCAGTATTTAGTTTTAAATCTGAAGGAACTATCCTGAATAAATAAAGGTTTACTTACTTAAATATTTGGCCGTGAGTCCTCGGTGGAGTTTAGATTGAGGGAGAATGACATGACACTAAATGCTACGTGTATACTCAAAAGAAGCCATATGAATTATTAGGGTATTATCTACTTTGGTGAACTTAACTTTCCATACAAAGTCATTTACCTTTACATTTGTATTATACTCGTCAACTATTAATAAATACTTGTAGTTGGCTTGTTCTGCTGTTTAAAATATTTTCATCTATTAACTGTATCACTAAGTGATGGCATGATAGAATAATCGTATTTCTTCCGCTTAATCATGGATTAGTGCAGGAATGGCCCCACGTTACATGTTATGTAACAAAGAAAAGTGAATCGTATTTTAAAATTTATTTTCACAACAGCTACAGTGGAACCCCGATTTAACGGGGTTTTCAGGTTTTCTCTTGATGCCTTCATCATCAGGTACGAAAATGAGTTGGCTTTTATAAAAAAAGTGGTCGTAATAACGGCGTGGTTGTACAACGGGTTTCCATTATATTTTCTATAAGAGTTGGTTCTACTGCCAGGTCTTTTATTTACCTAGGATTTAATGAAAGGTCATAATAACAGCTCTAATTTTTATATGACTTCAATATACACTGGAGCTTTGATCTGTTTGACATTTGTTGTAGGTGCTTTAGAATTCTCATCAACTGCAGAGTTTTCATACTGTTTATCTTTTAATGATGAGTTAACCGTTTCCTTTTGTGGTGAGGCGCCGGCTCTCGTCGAGGTGTCAGCGTTATTACTGGTAACCTGTCTTGGAAAACATTCTTCGTAGTCACGTGTTGAGTTTTTCGACTTGTTTTTCTCCATGTCCTCATATTGTGGAATAACTTTTGGTGGTTCGGGTAGTTTTCCAAGTATGCTGGGTGGACCCATAGATTCGTAGATGGGAATAATCAACTCGAGTGGTCGCTTTGATCTTGTGTTACTTGATTGTTCTCTGCCATCGTTGTCATTCTGAAAACTATAATTTGTGAACATAACAGATGAAGAGCGATTAATCTTGATCGGCCTATTTCGTTTGAACTTGTAGCAATAGATGCTTACAACAACGACGAGGATACAACAAACCAGTCCGGAGACAGTTCCTATTACGACAATGGGAACGCCGTCTGTCTCTTCTTGCACTTCTCCCTCCTTTCTTTCTTGTTGAATTGGCACTGAAATCAACGATGACATTCTTTGAGATTATTTTACAAAGGACGAAACTAAAAAAGTGCATGCTTTGTTAAGGTCGTACATTTATCCAACCAAATAAAGTATGTACAAGAAGATTGTAAATGTTTTAAGTGTTATTATTTCACTAAGGGTTATTTAGCAGCATTGGTTTGTGTATCAGGAGTAAAGGCTACGGAAGTGTACCGCTGAAGTCTTTGATAAAGAAATAAAGACTTCATATAAAATCGACTGATTGATTTGACAAAATATTAGGTTTAGTTTCGTAGCCATATTTATTTTTTATGTACACTAACACAATTTTCCGCTTAACGAGGAAATATATTTTCAACCACGTTATTTTCTGCTATTTTTTCGATGATTAACAATTAAACACTTCCTACACGGCATTCATGAGGAGTAATTTTCAGTTTCATTTTAGTCGTATATTTTAATTAACTTTGTTAACATGAGTTTGGTCAGTTCTAAATAACATTGAATTGAACGAAAAAACTATTGTCACCTTCTTTTCCTCCAACACATCGGCTGTAGTCTGTACAGTATGGTTTTCCCAGGGCCTTCCCGTATCTGTCTCTGACGCACCAACTGCAACCAACAACTCCATAGCACTGATCATACGAATTCTTCCCTCCACAGTTAACGTTGAAACACTTTTGCAGGCCTGTGGTCGAGGGGTCTTTGCTGATATCTGCTACGAGAGATGCAGCAGCAACTGGGCATAGTGGAATGCTGTGTGTAACGTAACAGTTGTATTATTAGCATGTTTGCGTCAGTAATCCGTACTTGAAGCATACTACAATGCAATATTTTGATCAGATCTGTGAAATGTGATAGAGTTTGATTATGCGTCGAAGAAATGTCGTTTATCAATCAAATGTATATATTTTTTTTTATTTACTTATTATTTTATTCCTTATTGGAAGAAAATACGTCTCTAGAGCTGATAAAAAATATTAACAGAGATCTTTTATATATATTATGTTTATATCGCTGGAAGTTCCAGTCCCAGATTGAAAATTTATATGGAAACAAGGCGAAGGTCTCACGTTTTTAAGTTTTAAGCAAACACCTCTCGTTAATTAACCCAAAACAATTTATTTTTCATTTCTTGTATTTTTACAATTTACAACCTACCCCCATATTTGGTTATTGGAGGTCAGGCGATACCGAATCTTAATGAGCAACTTATTAAAGGGAAAGAATTAAATTGGGCTGAATTAAAATTAAATTACAATTTTCTCAGATGTCCTCGCTTTTTCATACAAACAGTTAGCTGACTAAACGTTCTTTCACATTTATTATCATGAGCTATTTGTCTTTAAATGGCAAATGAACTTCAAGTGCGTTAATTTGTTCTTTTAGTACTGAAGGAAAGTCTTTAACTAAAGCATCCTATAAAAACTTTATTTGAAGGTTTGTTTTCTTGGTGTTACCGCTATAGATTTGTACGTTTGTTTATTGATATAATTTTAGAGGTATTTCAGAGTAAGAAATATATGACAATTAGGAATCCCAGAGAACAAAAACAAAACAGTGTTCAGCATGACAACCTTACTTCTGCGGAAGTTGATTAACTTATTAATGCGATGTGACATGTAATTGTGGTATTGTTGTTTATTGGGAACCTGAGCTTACTTTTAGATATTTTCTCCCGCCCATCATGAAGCTTTTCGTACTGTTTTAAAACCTGCATACCTGCTGGAAGGATATTTGTTTTCACAATATTCAAAATCCAGTTTAGAAAAGCAAGGACACTCGCATGTGAGATTATGACACTCTCCATTAGCGGCGCAGGTGCATTTCTGTGTCCGACAACCATTGCGTTCGTCAATTATCCCTGTATAATACCACAAGAGGCGATGCAATAGTCAGTTTCATATTTTCTTAGAAACGAGAGCCGATTTGCGGAAAAAAAGTGTGAAAGTCTTTTTACTCTTTCAACTTTCATGGCTTTGTACTTAAAAAACAAATTGGGAGATTACACCTTTTATGGAAACCTACTCGTGACAAATCTTAACATTCTTTAGATAATAGAGAAGTCAAGTGGTGTGTGTCTCCAATTAGCAGCCTGTTTTTTTTTACAGGGAGCTAGATGACTTTTGACACAATAAAGAATCTAAAGAATCTCCATTTGACGTCTCTACTATCTAAAGAATCTTTATGGTGTGTATACCCAAATAGCAGACTGTTTTCTTTTTTTACAGGGAGCTAGATGACTTTTGACACATTAATAGAGTATATTTAATGATACTGATTGATTGATTCCTTCTTTTCCATAGCGAGGTTACGAAAATGTAATGAATTTGGTTGTTACTCCGTAGTTTTTCTTCTTTTAAATTCTAAGTACAATTCAAAACAAGGTTTGGTACAACAAGCAAAGGCTTTGACAAGAGTTGCTTAAATTATTTGGTTCACTGTTCCCCTTAGTACTACTTTAACACATATTTTTCTGCTTTCATACAAATGCAAAAATGGAGCTTCATATTTCGAATTGGCTCTGAGCAAAATGTTTTACAGATAATGAATAATCTAAAATTTGTTTAGTCCGAGACTTGTGATATGAGTCTAAAAAATGTGTTTTGGGGTGAGTATAGTGATCAAATCAGAAATATACTTTGTTTGAGTTTACGGCACTTCAGCAGGAAAAAAATAAAATAGAATATTATCCTTGACAAAACTAGAACATGTGTTAATTACATGAAACAAACTTCATATTACCTAAAAAAACATTGCTGTACCCTAGTATAGGTGTAATCTGGTACCGCTGACACTCATATTTAGAAGATAGCGTGTTTACTCCTATAGTAGGAATATCCAACTCCCAGAATACATCACGCCGTATATTTTCCAAGCTTCTGCAGCTCTTTTTTCTTAGATATCGTTTTCCTATCAAATCTTCAGCGACTTTTTTCTCTTTCTCGGTTATATGAACCAGATCGTGTAGAGGCCTCATAGTTGTCGGCTGAAGGAAGTCATCATGAAGCACAAGAAAGCCAGCTTGGTTCATTACAAAACACGCATAGTTACTGGATCTACAGAGAGGGTAGGTGTCAACCAGTAGTCTGTAAGACGAAATTCAGAAATAAACAAATTATATATCGTGTCATCACATTGTATAACTGTTTTGAAACAAGGAGTCCCTTTCATCTTAAACGATAGTTTTAACGGAAAGCCCTGTTTTTATATTACAATTAATTTAAAAAGCAGATTAGTAGAGAGTAGTAGACCTATCACAACTCAAAAAGACCATATACTGTAATTTCACTTTCAAGACATACTTGCTGAAATACGCAAGTGGAAAGTCGGCTCCTATGACAGCAACGACATCCTCCGCCGTTGCTGTGTCTTGCTGTTGTTTCACTTGAATGGTGTGTGCCATAGTCACAATATAACCGGCTCCGGCAATATCAAGGTAAGGAGTAGTTAGCACCATCTTGCCAATATTGCTGAGTGCTTCTCGGTACCTGCATAATAACAATCAATAATCTACATAATACTAATAGTTCTTGAGCCTTATTAGCCAAAAGCTTTCGTCTTTCCTTTTTTCAAATTTCGAAGACAAAACTATATTTACTATTCTTTATTCTAATAATTTACAGCTGACAAACTTAATGGTATGTCCTGTACCGATTAAAACTCATTTCAGTTACTCAATAGTACTGGTTGCCTGGCTCACTTAGCCCTTTTGGTTATTCCAGGTAACCAGCACCTATATCTATCTCAACTCACTATTAATTAACCTGCAAATATAAATCTAATAAGTGAAATAAATTATTTGTTGTCGTTTGGAGCAACAGCGGGTGGCAGCGTGATAAGGTTTTATTTATATCATTGTCGTCTGAGAATGAGAGTTGTGTTGACTTAATATAGGCTGGGGGCTCAGTAGATGGAATACGGTGTCTGCATTCAATTATATTCCATTCTCATAAATGTTTAAACGTACATTAGTGCAGAGAGTGTCATTTACAATCATCTTCCTTCTTTTGCTCTAAGGTATCAATTTCTTGCTAACACTAACTTTTAAACAGTCGAAGATCTATGTCAACAGACAGTAGAATCGGAGCTGAAGAGGAAATCATGGAGATGGATTGGCCATACACTGAGGAGAGATGGAAACATTGCAAAAATGGCATTGTAGTAGAACTCCACGAGGAAAAAGGAGGAAAAGACGTCCTATGGAAAGATGTAAGAGGACACGTATGACAGGGCTTAAAGCAAATAACATATCGTGGGAAGAATGCAGAAGGACAGCAGAAAACTGGACGAGAAGGAAGGCGCTGGACTTATACACCCTGAAGGAACGAAAAAGACACACACAGAAAAATAACTAAAATGTGGGTAACCACGCCTAAATGGTTTATCGAGTAGGTTGCCTGGGGAATAGTGAAACAAAACTTACCATGGTCGTTTTCTTGGGTCAAAAGTTTTCGGAAATGACGTCCCAGGGTTCATTCTCATGATCCCATCAGAAGTAGCTATGTATCTCCACACAAGGTAGTCAGTCAGTCGGGTCCTATCTAGAAGCCAGATCTCATCTGCCTTAGCAGTTGCAACAACACTGTTTCGAATGCCTTCTACAAAGCCTGGGTTTAAGACGCTGTCGGTGCGATCCGAGAAATAATTTTTGTACAATTCAAATTGCTTCATTGTCTCTTCAAAACTGAGATATTGGTGGGGATCCTTGAAAGCATCTTCAGCAAACTTCACCACAGACTGGTCTAAAAACAGAAAGTCACTGTTTTAACCACTACAGTTAGCTGGCAAGTATCATTCTCCCGGATCATTCTCAATCTTCATTCACCAACGGTCCTTATGTGTGTTTACGTCAGACTAGCTAAATTGACCTAAGCCTGGCTTTGGAAGTCCAAACTTGTAATTTTATCATGAGCAAAATCCCAAACCAACATAAATGAAAACAACACCCACGTATAAACAATATCCACGCACCAAATTTGACGGGGGATGAATTTTGAACAGCTGATGTAAATGCATAAAACCTATTGGACCCACTTGCTCAAAGGTGGGTTAAAATTAACCAGATGTTTACCCTGAAATTTGATTAAACTTACGACTAGGGAATATGTAATCCCTTCTATGAAAAACATCGTGTGTAATCCCTCCTATGAAACCCATCATGTGTGCGATGTTAGCTCAGTTGATAAGATCTCGGACTGTTCACTCAAAGGTTCCGGGTTCGATTTCCGGCACTGACTATGGTGACCTTCTTTCGCCACACCGTCCTTGGACAGGGACGTTAGGCCGTTGGTCCCCCAGATGGATCAAGAACCACTGTGTGGAAATGCTATCTGGAAAACACCATTATTATTATTGTTATTATTATTATTATTATTTAGCAGTATAAAACGTACGGATGCCTAAATTAGCAGCTCCATACAGGGCGCAAACGCGTAACCTGTAGGAGGTATGGATTAACTAAATATACTAGAAACATAATGTAAATCTATCCAAAAGTCTAATCTATAAAAGCTTCGGAGTAATAACTATAATGAAAAGTGACCAGTTAATAATAAAACTAACAACTAGTGAATAACAAAACTAATTTTCCTATACTAGAAACATAATAAATATTATTATATTATTATTATTATTTTTATTATTGTTATTATTATTATTATTATTATTATTATTGTTGTTGTTGTTGTTGTTCTTAACCCAGGTACGCAAACCCGAAATGTCATTCAAGCTCAGATTATATGAAGTAAATTAAATCGTTAGCGCTTGCAGTTGGTTAATCGTCCGGGTTGGTGAAATGCTGAGGTCTGTTGCTGCTTGTAACTGACGTTTCGATAACCTGTGTGGAAGTCTTCTTCAAAGTAATTGTTAAGTCGGTCATACACATCGCATTTATAGCATTAACGCAGGTAGTAAGTTTACTTTATTTCCGCGGTTTGATGAACTACTGAATACGGCAGTATGGTGCGTGGGCATCCCAGAGATAACAGCATGGTTCACTGTAAATATTTATACTAACCTTTTATCGTGTATCGGTTAAGGTACAAACAAGGGTTTGCCGGGCGGTTGAGATCAAGACGGTGATAAGTGAAGTTGAATCCTGAAACACAGGTAAAAACGAAAAAAAATTACATTCATGTATTAGCAACTTTTTTGTTGCAAATTTCACCGTATTTAGGTTCAGACCGTTTGATACCAAACAGGAAGCTGTACCATGAATGAAAAAACTGAAGCAACAAAAAACAGGTACAACACTGAAATCTGAATACAATATTTGACACCAAGCCTGCTTCAGTGTGAAGAAACAGTTCCTTAAGTTGCTAAAGAAACTGTTTACTAATTATGTTTTTTAGATAATTAAGTAATACTGATAAAAATAATTTTTTGTATGGAGTTTATATTAGTTTTTTTTTTATCTTAGCCTCGATCTGTAGCGACTTCGGATATATCGAAATTTGTCTCAATAATCAAATTGGCGGCTTCTCTAAATAGAACTCTTATCCTTTGCTGATCCCTGAAACGTCAACTTACAGCAGAAAACAAACCATATCAACTGGTGTTGATCAAATGACGCAGCTATTCGTTGACTCATCCACACGTACCTTTTGGCGGGATCTGCCTTGAAAGTGTTTCCCGTTGGTCTCCGATAGCTATCACCAGGCCTAAAGAGAACTTGGTACCCTGCACTGGACGCCAGTAGTAAGTCGAGTTCAGAACTACGACTTTTATTCCTTCTTTAGTCGACCCTCCACGAGGCAAATACCTCTTAGAGGAATATTCCTTGTTTCCCGTTTCTCCGCTGTCAATGTAGTATTTTGAATCAGTTTTTGAAGAGTATATTCTTGAAAGAACTTTTCTTTACAAGGCTACCAAGAAAAAATTTGGCTAAAATAATTAATTTTGTCGCTTTTAATTTCAGGTGTTTAACAAACTTTTGCCCTTTGTAAATATTTTTTCATTATTTGTTTTCGGTCTCTTTAAAATATTTTTCAAAATTTTTAATCATATACATGAAAAAATTACTTGGTTCTGACCAGAGCAGTGCAATTACTTTGTAATTCTGTACAAAAATGTGTAATTCCATGCAATTACAACTACAAAAATATACAATCTGATTGGCCCAGAAACAATGCTTTTCAAAATAAACCAATCACACGCGACAAGAAAGTGATGTGATGTGACGTGCTACTCATAGTGTGACGCAAACTTGATCGTCCCGAGCTCAATTCTCGTTTGGCACACTGATGGACACTAAGATGAAAAACGTTTTTAGATATTTTGGGCGAGAAATTTATGTTTCGCAACTGGTAAAACAAACTTGATCGCGCCAAGTTCTATTCTATCTCGGCCCACTCGATTATTTTTTTCCTTGCTAAAACAATTTTTCACAAACCGGGGACCAATGTATTTCCTATTTTCTTTTTTCACCTTCTTTGGTGTTGAATGCTAAAAGGTATTAAGTTGAAAGACATTTTGGATTTTTTGCAGCCCACAATCGCGAAGCTGCTAATTGTAAATTTGTATGAACTTGCTTACAATTTTTTCATGAATGTGATTAACCAGTAAAAGCGGCTCGTGCAGTTTGAACTTTATGAAAAACGCACTCGTGCAAACTAATTCCAAATTGAACTCGAAACCGAATGATTACTGCTACAAATTTTATCAGTAACAATTATTCATAACCCAGCCGTTTTCCTTATCAAATTGTTAGTATTGTAGTTCTTATCTCATTTTTAATCTCAAAATTAAATTTCAAATTAAATTTAATAATAACATAATAAAATGTGTTGTTAATAATAATATAAACAATAGTAACATTAAGAATAAATAACTGACAAACCAAAATACAGTTGGCCGAAATATCGGGCCCATAAAATTTAAACAGCTTTTATCGAAGGTGATTTTTTAGTCATTTCATTAAAATAATTATTTTATTTCACACAGAGTTTGGATAGTGAAGGAAGCTGAACTTACTTTTTAATAGAAGAAAACACTTCAGCAAACTCCGGTTCAGGCTCCAGGCTTCGTATATCAAGATAGACCGGTGGTTCAGTTACAGATGAGGGGGCCGGTAACAAGGGATGCATCATAGTTCGACCTTCGGTTCTATCCACTAAAAAGGCGTAGGAAGCCTCACCTTGACTGAAATACGTCACATCCGCTAATAAGTCTGACATAGTGATGTCTACTGCTGCGACGCCAATGAATTTGTTGTTATAATAACAAGGCATTGAAACAGTTGTCACCATACCTAAAACAGAAATGTGCCCTCGTAAGACACTAGTCGAGGTCATGGAAAAAATTACCTAATGTCTTAAAAGGACATTACTTTCGTGTATTACAATATTTTTTGGGAAAGGTTTCTGGGTGGTTATTCATTGAACCCTAAACCCCCAGGAGGAGGGGGGGATTGAATTTACTAAAATTTTTGACAAGTCCAAGATGGCGGTCAAGATAGCGGAATTTTGTTATTTTGTTTATTATATATTGATATTTGTTATAGAAAGTAATTTGCTAACCAAAAGCTCCAAACATGCCAAAGTTCAATTTTTATATGTAACCATATGGATAATCTTTGGGGAGGTGTGTCAGTTCGATCCCCCTTTTGTCAATTTCTTATGAAAATACCTTAGACGTTCGGGGGTTAAATATCATGGGCCCAAGAACTGAAAAGGTGAGAAGAAGGAGTTTATCAGAAGTGGACAAAAACGAAATATAAACATTTTTTATACGATTACGGAAAATTCATTTAAGGGTCAAGTTATTAATATCAAAATGCCTGATGAACTGACAACACAATCATAAAAGGACCGATATTTTAGTTCGAAATTAATCCAAATGTCTTGTAGTGTACTTCAATCTGCTCAGTGACTTTTAGTAGAACATGTCAAAATGGCTTTTGATCCTAGTTAATGGTAGAAAAGAGGGAAAGTTAATCTTTAATAATGGGTTTTACAGGAAATTTAACTTACCCAATCCCCAGCCGTCCAGATAAGGAACCGATATAACGATCGGAAATTCCTTGCTGCTGCTTGAGAGGAAGTCGTAATAAGAACCCATTTCAGAACGTAACCGTGAGGCGTCCTGGACAAAAACATTCCTTCCGTACTGTGACACAAGAGTACAACGCTGTTATAATACGTTCAAGCATTTAAAAGGTAAGTAAAGTAATTATGAGACTTTAAATTTTACCTTAAATGGAATTTACAAACAGAGATAAAATGAAAGCAAAAGACTGCAAAGCCCAAAACTACACATCTAACTTTTTCATGCCCAGGCACACTCTTTATATTTTAAGGGGGAGCAGATTCAAAATTATGCACCATTCACATAACACATGATACAAAACAGTTCATTCTCCTGCATAATTTCTCATATGTGGAATCAACTAAACTGTCTGTTATAGTGTCTTAATTTTGTGTCAGTATCAAAGAAGTCAAACTATATGGATGCATATGTACTAAAAGACTGTAATATCTGTAATATTCCTGCAATTTGTTCGTATTAACTGTATTTCATATTGTAAATTTCATTTCGTCAGTGTGTATATATTTAATAAATAGTTTCAAGTCTCCTTCTAATAAACAATGTAGGTATTTATTTTCCTCCTTTAAACTTGTAAGTTTTTCTGTATTTTAGTTGTTTTTAGAATCGAGCGTTTAAAACACGAACCTCTCTGGGTCGGGAGAATTGGGTAATTTTTCCCAGCGTTAATCATAAATTGATTATTGTAATTGTAACTGTATTCGGTTGTTTGCATTTGCTTTTTCCACGTGATTAAAATTAGAATTTCAGATACTTCAAAGAATAAGACAAACAAATGGGGAATTGACAACATCCTAATGGATATTTGATTTCCTCTTATTCAAACTAAACTTTCCCAACTGGGAGTGAAAGTGACGTGTTTTACAGAGAACGTATGCACAGAGTAAGTATCTAACTTTGAAATGAAAAAATTATGCGACTTAACTACAGTTAAGAAATTATATCTAAGCATAAAATCTGTACTAAAAGAATCACAAGTTTGGTTTTCTGTACAAAAAGAAGCAGTGAAAACTGACATGCGTGCTAAAGAACGACTTGGAAGACGGATATTAAAGACAAATACTAACGCTTGAGAAGTGTATGGAAATATGAATATTGGATAAAAGAAACAACGACGAGTAACAGACACAGGCGTTACTTTGACTAGCAGCTGTTGGGTAGATTTCCCATTTACTCCCCCACCCCATCACATCTCAAGATATAAACTTAATGGTCGAGCTCATTCGTTCTCATTAGGTAAGTTAAGTAATCGTTAGGTTATCTGTACTCATTAGGTAAGTTACGTACTCTTTAGAACTAACAGGTTACATGCACTCTTATAATAAGTCAAGTTACCATTAGAAATTACATATTAGATGTATTCATTAGGTATGTATAAGTACTCATTAAGACGTACATGTTACGTTATTCACTTGGTAAGTTATTTACTCGTGTACTCATTAAGTAAGTGAAGTACTCATTAGGTAATTGAAGTCCTCATTATGACTCACATGTTACATCTACTTGTTAGGTAAATAAAGTACCCATTAGGTTTTACATGTTACCTGTACTCATTAGGTAAGTCAAGTACTCATTAGGACTTACCTGTATTCATTATGTAAGTTAGGCACTCATTAGAACATAAATGTACTAACTGGTAAGTTAGGTACTCGTTATACCTTACCTGTAATCATTAGGTAAGTTAAGTACTCATTAGAACTTAAATGTACTCATCTGGTAAGTTAGGTACTCATTATACCTTACCTGCGCTCATTAGGTAAGTTTGGTACTCATTAGAACTTAAATGTACTCATCTGGTAAGTTAGGTACTCATTATATCTTACCTGTACTCATTAGGTAAGTTTGGTAGTACTATTAGAACTTAAATGTACTCATCTAGTAAGTTAGGTACTCATTATACCTTACCTGTACTCATTAGGTAAGTTTGGTACTTATTATATCTTACCTGCGCTCATTAGGTAAGTTTGGTACTCATTAGAACTTAAATGTACTCATCTGGTAAGTTAGGTACTCATTA
>JANSTQ010157106.1:0-11150 GCA_026167885.1 Bergia puertoricense
CCGCCACTGCTACGACACTTGCAAATGCTATAAATATGCAAAAAAGAACGAAAAGTCGTTCGTTAGGATATGATGGCCTGTCACTGATGTTAACATAGATGCATGTGAATGAGTCAAAGTCATTCAAAGTGTGAATGAGGCAATATGAAATAAACTGATATGTGAACTGGAGTGAGGAATGGATATGAATGAATTTAGTTAATACCCTCATTCCCATTTTCAACATTAGCACGGATTTACTAAAACTCATAATTGTCCTGCCTACTATGAATGGCTTCGTAGGTCGTTTTTAGAGCATTTCAGTGCCCGGCATCGCAGAGGTCATGGGTTTGAATGCCGTTGAGGCCTTTTAGACGTAAATATTTACAGTCAACTGCTTGAGTTTCAATTTAGCTGCAAAGATTATTTCTCATATCCAAATTCGTTCATTTGCAAAGACAAAGTGCTAATAATTACCAATCTTGTTATCTTTCCAGCGATTTTACACCCAAAATTTGAGTTTTTATTGTTTTTGCAACTGACCCCGCTCGATTTGTTCAACTAAACCTGTGGTGTTGGGCACATGCATCCATTCCGCATTAATGGATGGTCCAAAAAGTTTGTGGCGTGATGCTAACAGGCTAATGACAGCAGAAGATAGTTACACATGCTCACTACTAAACATTGGTTTTGATAAACACTGGCAACTCGGGGTTAAGTGATTAAGGTCATTTAGACGACAGGCGGGAACGATTAAAGCTTCTAAAACAAGTCTTCACGTTTTAAAACTACGGTGGGTCATCTATAATAAAAAATGTTTGATTGCTGTGGACAACGAGAGAGTTTATAATTTACAGTGGTGTCAAATTCACAAGGTTCCACCCAATTGGTATTGTATGATTGACCATGTGCTAACACTAGATTTTTTCCTCTAGCCTTGTCAAGTATGATATTTCAGAGCATCAATTTATGGAACTTCACTTAGCATAAGCTTTCATGGGGAACATATTTTGGGGTTTGAGTGCGATTTTCACAAACTTTTTAAGAGATTTTCTGTGTAATTTTTTTTAACTGTGTACATTCAATAGATTTTAGAATGTAATCCTTTAATGTGGAGAATAAGGGCAGGGTAAGATCACATTGATTCATCTTCGCCAAGTAGTTAAAAATTTAATAAATATAAGGAAAAATATGTAGATAGTTTAAAATGTTATTGGATCGAAACAACAACGTTTTCTATTTAACCATCTTCAGGTTGCGTAAATCACATTGCTGGATTAAAACTACAGTGGAACCTCGCGTTCTGGGTTGTATAATCGAGACATATATTCGACCAATGTACGTTTATGTTCGTGAATACTCATGTCAGTGCCTTGGCTCCGCTAAATTCCTTACAAATACTTTTATACATCAATAAACTGCGAATGTCAATTAACATTTTTGCACTTTTCCAAAATTAGTTTGCAAAAGTCCAGCAAAATTAAATTCAGTTTTGTATAGTTTGGAGCAAAATGACAATTTTTTTTTACAACTCCTTCAGTCTCTAATTCATTTTGAATCAAAATCAACCCCAAGTATTTGAGAACAAAAACGATGATTTGAAAGGAAAGAATGGTAAACTATGATTTTTGAAAAATTCAAAGTATCTCATTCAAAAATGTTTTGTGTCACCAAATAATAGAATGTTTTATGTTATCATTTGATATCACTTGTCTGATCAGCTTAAAGTGTGCAAATAATATTCTTAAGTGGTTTAACATTTCTGGTTTAAAAATACCCTTCTTATCAAACCACAATTTCCTTTATCAAAACCATCTGCATTATCCAAGGAACGGCGCTCTATTCAACTATCCATTTTGATTTTATCTTAGCGTCCTTCCGGCTTTGAAATTCATGAAAATGTATTCTTTTATACATTTCATATTAGTCACAGCTCATGAATAAAAGAATTGATGTCACAGATGCGGTGCATTACGTGCTAGCAGCGACAGGCGATCGATTTGCAGCATTCATCTCCATATCGAGCATATTTCTTAAATTCCAGTCCAGTCCAGGTTCTTGCGCCTTCGCCGTTCAGCACGAAAAGCTTTAAAATTTTTTGAGTACTTTATTTCCTGTAATAAACGCCTAGCCTCAAATAAACGCCTCCCTCTAATATACACCCCTTTTTTACACAGGAATAGCAATAAACGCCTCCCTCTAATTAACGCCACACATTCCAGAGTTGCGCTTTATTAGAATAATTGCAGATGCTATAATTGTCAGTTTCATTTCTTATTTTTAGGTGGCAGCAATGGATCCAAAAATGGGATCTTTATAATAAGCCCTTCTTCTCGAGTTCATATTTTAAATCAAAGTGCAACAGTTTTTCTTTTCCAGGTTTTCTTTATCTCCACTTGAAGAGTCATTGCTTTCGATTTCTTCGGTGTGAGAGCGATGAATAATGCGGGAACGACCAGTCCTACTTCTCGTTTGCGTTTCCCAGAAAAGGTCGCTGAAGAATTTCATCTTCTCGATGAAGATGAGGAGGAAGTTAGACGTTGAGATCTAGGACTCTTTGATAAATGTCTCCCTCTAATAGACGCCTCCCTCCGATAAACACCGCAATCAACTAGCATTTATTAGAGGAAATACAGTAACCATTACCCAGGTCTGTTTCTTTGTTTAATCCATTGTATATGTAACATTCAAAGACGGTACTAAAGTTCTCCTTCTTCGCAATATATCTGCAAATTAAGGTAATACTGTAGCCCAATCTGAATCGTGAGTGTCTTCAAAATGAGTCACCGCACTCATATCTGTGTAGGGCTGCCCCACAGCGACAACACACTGGTGTAGGAGTCAAATAGTTTTCACAACAGACTTAATACCAGCTAACAGCCTTTGGTAGAATAATGTATCATAAAGTATAGTGCCACAGAAAAATGGAATCTAGGAGCAACAGAACTAAAGTTCGCGAAAACCCATTTTCTGTTTTGGCATAGCCAATCAAAGATTATCACCCATTAAAGTATTACAGCGTGATGTAAAAACTTGGAGTCGTGCAGTCTAGACATTGCCAACTAACTATTCTAAAACTATCACCTCTTTTATGTGGTAATCATTATAGCATTATGGTTTGTGGCACATTGTTTACATTGGCGTAATTCATCGAAAATGATCGGATTTTGTTAAATACCTCCTTGTTGCTTTTCACTTTTCTGGATAGTTTAACTTAATGAAAAGCTTAGAGAAAACTGTCATGGTATATAACCATATGTGGTCGTCTGGTGTTATGATGAGTCTTTTACATTTAATTCCTCTACTGTTATCCCACAGCAATTTTGATTTCGCAGGCATCTATGCACGGATTTAAATACATCCCGTTTTAACTTCAACTGCATTTTATAAAAAGTTGAGTTTTCTTGTTGTGTATTGCAATTGCTTCATTATTTACGGCTGAACAAGAAAAAACTTTGGTGAAATTTTGAGGAATGTTTAAGCTAGACTTGGGTCTTTCCGAGTCTTTCTTAGAATGTCTTTAAAAAAATTTCTAAAAAAAAACTATGTAAGCAATTTTAATTAACACAATGAAACTGGGGGGCAACAAATTCAATTTTTCCTTTTGCCGTTTTGGACTACCCCGGAAAGGTCACTGAGAGCATTTGTGAGCATCCAAACACAGCGTTAATTTCTGCGAAAACTTGCATTCGAATTGTTCGCTTTGAGAGCATAATACCCAGCAGCAAGACCTTTTTCCTTTGAATTTCCTCAATTTCTCTTACACAAAACTAGTGGAAATTCTCAAAAGTAGTTGCCCATTTTAATTAAACTACAACTGGAATTTCGAATTTTGTTTCGGGGAAGATCCTGCGCGGACTGATAATCAAACGTTGATTTCCAGAAGTCAGTAGTGCGAAATTGTGAGCATGCGAACACGTGTAAAAGAGACTGAGGAAAACGAAGTTACATGTGCGACAGCACAGCGAAAAATGAAAGAGTTTTTATAATTAACACCATCTTAACAATGATAGGTACCAAATTGTCAAGATGAAGAGATGAATCCTTCGTAAAGCCCAGTGTCACAGAAGAAATGAACAAAATATAGCCACCTAATTAAGTGTAAACAGAAGATCACAAAAACTCATTTAAAATTTTTGTCTTTAGGCCTTTCAAAATCAAAATTTCATTATCGGTAAAATAATACAAGAAGAAGCATAATTCGTAGCTTACAGTCTAGACAATACCAAACAAATATTCTGAAATTATCACCACTTTCCGTGCGTAATTCATCATAACAATACGACACAGGCGAAATTATCCCAATTAATCGGATTGTGTTAAGTTAGCTCATTGTTGCCCACTTTCCACTTTTTAGACATTTGAACTTAACGAAAATTTTAAACAAAAATGCCATGGCAAATTTGTCGTCTAGTATTACGGTAAACCTTTCACGTATAATTTCCTAAACTGCCGTTGTCCTACTGTAATTTTTGCTTCCATGTCATTCATTCAAGGACTGGAATAACCCTCATTTAATGTGCAGCTGTATTTCGCAAAAAATCCTGAGTTTTCTAATTTTGTTTATTTTGTCAAAAAAACCTTTGGTGAAACTTAAAGGAATGTTTAAACAAGGTTTTTGCACCATCGCAAAACCTGAAAATTAGGTTAGTGCTGAAACCTTTATAAGGGAGTCTTTGAAATATCTCAGAACTTTTTATGTCAACAGTGTTAATTGACAATAAAATCTGGGTCTTGTTTTGGGTTGCCATGGAACCTGGCATAACAAAATGAAGAGTTGTCTATCATCCTACTAGCGAACAACATTTGAATCCTTCGTAAAGTTCACTGCAAAAGAAAAACAGAACAAAGGGAGCCAAATTAAGAGCCAAGAAAAGTTCGCAAAAATATACTTTTTCTGTTCAGGCAACATAAAATCAAACTTCATGATCAGTAAAGTATTACGACGTGAAGCATAAATGTCAACCCGTGCAGTCTAGACATTACCAACCGAGTATTCCCAACTATTTTTGTCTCTTTCCGTGTAATACTCATCATGGCAATACGGTACAATGTTTATGTTGGCGTAGTTTATCCAAATTGATCGGATTGAGTTAAGTTTGCTCCTTACCACACTCAAACATGTCATGATAGATTTTCTTATGTTTTTGTCTGGTATCATGATAATCTATCGCAACCTTTGCCTTTTTTTACTTTTGCCGTTTTCATATCTCACTGCATTCTCATTTCTAGTTGTTGTTTTGTTTTCTTGAGCAAAATCTAAATCCTTTTTGGTGGAGTATAATTAATCATTTATCAGACCAACCGAACATCGAAATACATGTAGTCAGCTCTTGACTATAGATACATGCTGTAACTTTAACAAATGTACATGTCACAAAATATTTTCGATTTACAATATTGCTGATGTTGTTGTTGTTGACATTATTATCGTTGATGCTAATGTTGTTGTTGTTGTTGTTGTTTTCGGAAATCCACTTAACACAATCGAATCAACAAGCACCAACCTACCGTAAAATAAAAATAAAACATAAAATGATAAGAAACAAAAAGAAAACGTTTCAGTTGTCTGTTTTAGGAGCTTGATTCTAATTGGAAAATTTAAGCCATAACGTTTTTATGTATCTTATATAAAATGTTTGGTACAGGCTGCAGACATGTAGCAGATTATTATTGTTATTGTTATTTTTCATAAACATGAAAGAATTATTAATTAAATATTAATAATAATAATAAAAAAAAACATGAAAGAGACTCGTCTTTTTATGTTGCCCTAAGGTTGAGAAGTTCGAGAATCAATCAATATGAAGAAAGTTCAAGTTCTATAAAAATTTCTTTTGCAAGCTAACACTTGGCTTAGGATTATGATGATTTCATAAAATGAAATCGTGCTAAATATTATTATCTCGGTACATCTCCAGTACAGTGACCCCACAATGATCGCACGTTTCAACGGAAAAGCTATTAACCACAGAGCTTTTTGTGGGTGCGACCTCGTGTATCAGTTCTCACTTGTGCAGTTATTATCGCCAGTCTGTCTACACAACTCTTCATTTCTGCGACGTATCATTAGACAGTTTAAGTTGCTAAACACGTCCAAGAAATGCGATAATTTCGCCCCAAGGTGGGCATATTAACAGCGTTTCAACACATTGAATTGTATAAACTGCAGTAAAAGAAAACACATTTTGTGCATTATCAGTCAGATACGATTGAAGTCTATGGTCAAACTTTGATTCCAACAGCTGAAGCAATCTCGAGTGTTTTATGAGTTGACTAATTGCTCGACCTCACCTCGTGCCGACATATCGCAAACATTCTTTGAGTCAGGAAATTTTAAAGTAAGGTGTTTATCTTACAGCCGCCATCTGACCCTGTGCTGATAATCATTTTTACCCACAACTGAATTCCATACCCACCTCCATATTTGCTTCGTCTTTGAAGAAAACTCAAGTCTATTTGGGCTCATCTTTAACATCGAGAAATGTGGAAAACAATTTCTTAAAAACACAAATAAAGTTTTTACACAGATGGAAAAGTGATTTAAAACTGCTCGATTTAAAGATCTTAAAAGTTTTAGCAGTTGCCCTCAGTTTACGAACTACCGCTTAGATTACAAATGATGTCATTCTTCGACTTGCCTTTGGAGATGCAATAAAAAATTGTCAGATGCACTCGCAGCAGTTAAATAGAACGAATAAAAACAAATTTTTGTAACTCAAATGAACATATTTTTAAAACTCAAAATCTTTTAAACAAATAAATAAATTTATGTGCAGGTCAGTTGAATTGAGCTGGTTGTGTATCGTCGTTTTAAACAAAACCATCATGAAATTTTTTGATGCACAATTGCAACCTCAGAAAAAAACTACAAGACGTGACGATCAGATCAGTGGGCATCTGGAATGAATTCTTAAAATAAACAACGACAGTGCAAAAGTTCAGCCAAAACAAGGACTGTGTTGCGGTTAGGATGAAGAATCCGTTACCTAACTCTAAAAGGAAACAGCTGTACTTATTTTTATAATCTATGCAAGATTCTTTATCAATTATACGAACTGCTGTTTACTGCTGCGAGAATGTACGTAATGTTTGACGCAACGCAAGTAACTTGCATCAAAAGTATTCATGTCTTCTTCACAGTAAATTCGTAAATACGTCAGTGCTAATGGTTTATAATTGGGTGGTCATTCCCATACTTTAGAGACATCAAGGAATTCATATTATAAGTCTTGTTTCCAGAGACATAATCGAACCGGATTTGAGATAATAAATAAGATAGAGGAATCACGAACTGACAGTCCAGTATGGAAAACTGTGCGCATACCTTTCAAGACTATAAACTCCTGTGAATTTGTATGCTACCCAAATACCCAGATTGTTATCGGAATATAAGGTTAGTGAATTGTGTGAGCTTCGTTGCAATGCCTCTGTCTTGACATAGTTTGTCATGGTCACAGTAAGATTTAGTCCAGGTACGGGTACATACAAGGCTTCTAAGTTTTAACTCTTACTTATCTTACCTTCCGCAGAATTTGAAATCACCGTCAATAAGACCAGTACACCTGGCAAAAACCGCATTAAGTGCGCCATTCTGAACGCTGTGGAAACCTTTCAACTCAACTAGAGCCCTTTAAATACTTGGATTTGATCAGTTCGAGCTCATTTGATGCGACAAGATTGAAGGATTCTGGGTTTGACCAGGTATCACTCACCACTCGCGACGTAGGACAATTTGATACGAGTCGAGTTTCTCCGCCCAGCCGAGTTCCTGCTGCGACCACACGGAAAAGCTGGGAAGTTGTTTCATGCTTTTTTGCCCAGCCCAGTCGAAGGTCATCGAAAGCGACGACAACCAGGAAATTGAAATAGAGATATTCAAGTTTAGGCGACAGTTATAGTCTATATACTTCCTGTACATAACATATCAGTTCTTCTTGTATAAGAAATAGTGTTTTAAAACTATCATGTTTACACGCTTTTCATGTTTGTTTCGGCGCTTGTTACATGGCGAAAGACCAATTGAACAACTGAAACAGGGAGGCTGTTTTGGCTGCGAGACCTTTTCTAAAATACTCGCCTTCATTCCAGAGACCACTTGCGTTTTTCTTCTTGGTGTTGTACCCAGAGAGTATCGTGTATGTGTGTATTATATATTTAGGTGTTTCCACGCGTTGCTACAGTTAGTGCCTCTAAAAGTATATTTGTTTTCAATAAAAATTTAAGGAAAGAAAGATTCAAAAGCTTTTCGGATTCGACACTTACGTTTTGTAAGTAAAAGCTTGAAAGTAGTAAACAGCCAATGTTTGCAGAAAAATATTACATTTAATACTAGTTGAGTTTAAAATTATAACCTGTTTCAGTGCTTGGAATAGAATATCTTTAATTAAGTTAGTTAGATGAAAGTTTGTGTGCCGGATAATCGCCGCTGCAAGGTGGGTATGGGTCACCGTTTCTCCGTAATAAAACAGAACCTGTCATTCGTTACCCGGTGATTTTTCTTGTCTTTTTTGTGATGTGTTGACGGTGGATCATTGCAATTTGAGATGAGCGTCGAAATTAGGAGAGAAATGTCTCCAGTGCTTTTTCTTAAATAAACAGACTTTAAACATTTCATACAAAAGCATATAAAGAATAACTATTTTATTTTATTTTTAAAAAGCTTTAGGTCTTCAGACAAAACACCACCGAGAGATATGTCTCAATAAAAATGTCGCAAAATGTCAGATGTCCCACATCTGCCCCGCCTTCCCCCTCCCTCTCCCCTCGGGCTCAATATTGATATGTGCATGATACATGGCGCCAGCAAAGATCGGCGTACATTTAGCTTGAAAACCAGAAGAGCTCCTCCTAGGGAGGCGCATTGATTTTGTTTATATTTACTGACAAGAAGATTAAGAGTTTCCAGATGTCCTAGAGACAGCAGCCATTGAATATAGTGTTGAATGTGTATCTAAGCAAATGTTTACCACAGTTTACTGTGTTGAAGCGCTGAATTGGAATTCCTTAACCTCAAATTATATGTTGCTTGATACTTCGAAAAAATATTACTAATATATATTTCTTAACTTTACACATAAGGATTATAATATCTTGCAGTTTCCTATTCATAAGGGTGGGTAGTTTAGCCCACCTTAGTAACTTTTCATACGGTGAGTTCCAGTCACAGTAAACAGCCCGTAAAGCTCTTTCCTGAACCCGCTCCCGTTTACGGGCATCACTACCTTAAATTTGCAAAAATGCCATACAGTACTATAATATGTCATGTGCGGTAAAATTGCTTCTAACTTGGCATTTGTTGGGATGAGATTACGCAATCTCATTTTGACACTTACTCTCTGACTAGACTTTCTACATTTAAATATATTAACTGAATTAGATGATATTATATAAAGTACTGATTTGAAGATATATTAACCCGGTGCAACAGTTCTAGAATATAAACTGACCATCTTAAATTAAATGTAGGGAGTTGGCCCGCTAGGAGAGCTAAAATCAACATAAAAATCTCAAATGATAAATCAATAAACGGATAACACGATGTTAAATAGACTAATTAGCTAACAATCGGATAAGCGAAATCCTCTCCGTTCCAATAATTACTGAGGTCTCCGGCAAACACAACATTCTGCCAAAAGTATTTTGAATAAAGTTGGACAAATTTCATAAGACATTGATTATGAAAAGCTGTTTAAACACCGAATCTCATACCAACATGCGCAGAATTAAGATCTTTACTTGACAAAACTGGTTTGGAATGTTTTAAATATTTTGTTTTAAAAAGCCGTCTTGGGATCCTCCTGGTTAGTAAACCTGATTGCGCTTTGGGCATCTTCTGTACGGTCCATAGTAAAGAAGGTTCGATAAACAAAAATTTCGATTGGCTGAGACTCCACTGTGCTTAAAGTGTGCCAGCGCATTCAGGATTTTATCGAGGGTGGCTCAATTATTAGATCTTTAACATGCTGCAACTTTCGTCAAAATCTACATGTTTTATGCATTTTCAGTTTCTCGGTTTTCTGGGTTCGACCGAACTAAGTGAATAGATATGGTTATTTTTATATGTATTAAATTAAAATGCTGTACAAATATCACCAGTAATTCCTTCTGAGCGATAGCCCTAGAAAGGAAATGGGCCCACACGGAGAAAGAGAAAAATCTCTGACCCCGACGGGAACCGAACCCACGATTCTGAGCTACAAGGTCAACTTGGAGCTGGCAGTGGGTAATTAAGATGGTAATGT
Organism: Bergia puertoricense; assembly: GCA_026167885.1. NCBI lineage: Eukaryota > Metazoa > Cnidaria > Anthozoa > Zoantharia > Parazoanthidae > Bergia > Bergia puertoricense. Next base: position 10,224 of record JANSTQ010157106.1, read on the forward strand.
GCGGCAATAAGTAAATTAAGTGAAGCCCTAGATAAGCCACAGCAATCAAACGAAGACGATAAATCCACTATGATTAAATCACCGGTAATGGCGTATGACCAGCCAATATGAGTATAAACTCGGCCATCCGTGTGTTTTTTTTATAACAGCAAATTTTGTAGCATCAAACACTGAGACTCAAATTTGTCTAAGTATTAGGAACAAATCTGAAAATGTACTTTAGAAGCATAAATTAGATCTGTATTATTTTCAGACGAAATATTTTTTAAAAAAATCACAACTAAATAAGCAACACAATATGATCATATTCCCTCTAAACTAGAGTCTAGATCGAGCAAACTAAATACACTAGATTATATATATCCTTTGAGATTCCTCCGATCTGTTGTGACGCATCAGAGTGTAATCTGCATAATAGCCGGCCAGGTTTTGGATAATTTCGGTGCTTTTCACCAAGCTTATTGCGTTTAAACTAAAAACAATTTGAACATTATTTTAAGAACAATTTTGGTATTGTTTTTTAGAGCAACTTGAAACTGAAGTTGCGCAAAAACTTCCAAAAAATTTACGGGTAATGAGTTTCGGTCAAAATTATCTGGCAATTATGAAAAACAAAGCAGCGTGTACCTGACATTTGTACCTGTTTAAGTTTCTATCAAAATGTTTAATTCGGTGTCTGATTCATAGGTTAAAAGCTCATTTTTATTTCTGGTATTAAGTGCTTAACTACTTCCCGCGGCACCACTTTCCGCAGCAACGTATAAAATTAAACTATAAGCTAAAAACAGAACTCAACTCTTTCAAGTATTTTGTATGAAGAAGAAAACAACAACTTGTTTCAAGCCCTTAACCAGAAATTTTCTTTGGGGGGTGCGAGCCAACATCATAGCGGACTCAGGGGTATAATTTTTTTTTTGTTTGGTGGGG
>JANSTQ010157128.1:0-11149 GCA_026167885.1 Bergia puertoricense
CCGTTTGTATTTTATCTCTGTCATGTAAACTCTACTCCATTGGCTAAATAAAGAATGAATGAATGAATGAATGAATTTAATTTATCTAATCTTTTGATTTTTATCATTTAATTCAGTACACCGAGTTTTTATTTAATCCATACCTTGAAAATTTTGTTCAATCCATACCTTAAAAATTTTGTTCAACCATACCTTGAAAATTATATTCAATCCATATTTTGAAATTTTATTCAATCCATACCTTGAAGTATTTGTTTAAACCTGTTTCCGGTTTTATTCAATCTTCCTGGGCCGAGCGCGGTCAAGATAGTAATCACATTACAAAGTATAAAATACTTTGTCGCCTTTCCGGCATTTTTGTTTAAATCATTGAGACGGAAGAATACAGGTAGCTCAAATGTTGGAAAATGCCTCGAATATACTTCAGGGAACAGCATCGACAACATTTCCCAGATCCAGCAGGCTTCGAGTTAAAATACCTTTGTTTTAGAACATGATCAAAAACAGCACAGCTAGCGGGACCTTTTGCGGTATGATTGATCAGAAACAGCACAGCTAGCGGGACCTTTTGTCCTATGATTGGAAATTTCTTGGCGTCCAGCATTACGTGTATGCTATTGGCAATGGCTGATTTTTATTTTGCAACTTCTAGTGTCTTCTTTTTTCCAGTACCTTAATTTGCTCGAGTGTTCCTGTGATTGTTAAACGGGATAGTAGCTCGTAGCCTCTCTGACCGATTCAGACCACTCGACGATTACTGCACCAACTGTGTTGTTATTGATCATGTTTCTAGCATGATATTCGAACTTTCGACCGTTGCATCTGGTTATTTGCTGTCGATGCTGTTCCTCGAAAAACATTCGAGTAATTTTCAAATATTTGAGCTTCACGTTTACTTTTTTCATCTTCCTGAACAAAATGGAGTCTCGCGTGATCATTACATTGGCTGCGCTCGGCCCAGGAAGATTGAATAAAACCGGAAATAGGTTTAAGGTTTGGATTGAACACAATTTCAAAGTATGGAATGAATATAATTTCCAAGGTTTGGATTGAATAAAATTTTCAAGGAACGGATTGAATAAAATTTCCAAGGTATGGATTGAATAAAAACAGACAGTATTGGATTAAATGATAAAAACCAAAAGATTAGATTGAATCAAGAATCGGGATTGAACTGAATGAAAAATTGTGTTTACGATTGGATTGAAAGACTTTTCACTGGTTTAAATAAACCAATATTTGGTGGATTAAACATATATTGCAAGGATTACATTTTGCTACAAACGGCTTGCCATAGCCAAGTCACGTTCGCATCCCGGCTCGATAAAAAGACAAACTGGAGCGCCTGCTTTGCAGGCTATATAATTTTTTAAAATTACATATTAGGTAAAATCAAAGCAAGATGTTGATCGAACAATTTAATAGATTTTAATTCTGTCAAAAAAGCGATACCTTTAATTACAAACGCTGAATAGCCAAAGCATGTGGCAAAAATTATTATAAAATTATAAAAGAGAAAAACAATATACGCTAGTTAATGAGCCGGTTAAAAGCTAATTTGTAAACTTAAAGTTTAGAATGGTAATTGAGACTTGAAATGAAAATTATCTTTGTGCAAAGACGTGCATGGTATCGATCGTCTCGCGCTGTTTCAACGACAGCCGAATGGTTTCTCGTTTTCTGTCACTTTTGTCTTGTATATTTATTTGGAGAAATTTTTTCAGAACGTATATAACATTTGTTTTCTTGCTCTTCACCAAATGTTTAATTCTGATATGCATCTTTTTTCAAAAAACAACGAATTAATACCTTCAATTGGTTCAAAGGACTTTGTTAGCCTTCCTCCCAGCCCTGCCCCTGGTCTCTAAAATCATGATTTTCTTCTCCATGCAGGCTGGCCAACATCCCCCGTTTTATTGGACACATTCGTATACTCGGATTGAAGTATTCGTGAATCTGATAGTATGCTAGTTTGTTTCTACTAAATTTCAATACATGGATGACCTAAGTACATTTTTAAGACATTTAATCAACCATATAATTATTCGAACTGTTAATTTTCTAAACATTCTACTGTTTTAGAAAAAAAAGTTCAACGCAAGTGGAAAGATGCGGAAATTTTCGTCAATCAAACTCTGTGCTACCACTATGAAACTGAATCCTATGAAAATTCCATGAAAATATCTTGAAAATACCCTGAATTAATTTTCGTGGCCATGAAACTTGCGTTTTTGAAATTCATGGGTTTAATCAGCACCATGAAAAAGCCATTAAATGAGTTGGGAAAAGTTTATGTTTTAATATGAAATGAATTAGTATAATGTTGATCCATGAAAATCCTGTGAAACTCTTAAGCAGTAAAATCGGCCATGAAATTAGTTTTATGGGCCAGAATGTGTTTGTGCAGCCGTTTAATGGTCCATGAACTTTTGATTCATAACACATGAATCTAAATTTATATCCATTAAGCTAAGTTTCATTAACCTATTTATATAATTATATAATTATTATGTATAAACACCGCAAAATTAAAGATAACTTGAAAATGCCAAGAAATTTCCTTTTATGACCTTAACAATAACATAGTTGATTTCCATGGCCTATGAGAAAAAACACTAAATTGAAAATATTATCGGCAAACTCTCCCAGCGGTGCTTTTGTCTCTAGATTTGTTTATATTAGAGCTAATAAACTTTTAAAATGTACGGTAAGCAGACCGCATATATTTTATAGCTCCATGAAGCATTCTGATTTCAAAAAAGTCATCTTTCAGTTTAAACCAATTAAAAACTATTTGACACACATTTTTGAATCTCCATCTTGACAATAAAGTAAATTTAGTGTATTAATTTACATGCAGTGCCATTCTATACGTGGTTCATCTGTAAACTATATGTCACTTGCTTCATTCTTTACCTAAGTTTTGCCAGGTTTCACTGCTTTTACCCTCAATTAACTAAGGCTTTTCTAATTATATACATACAAATATGTAAGTAATTTACATATTGGTTAATTGCTCATTTGCTTCTTTGTCAAAGTTTTACCAGGTTTTACTGGGTTTTACCAGGTTTTTACCAGGTTTTACCAGGTTCGTGCTATTTTGCTATCTACCATGGATTTTCCAGGTTTTCTGGGTTTTAAATGTTTCTGGGTTCTTTCCAGTTTTTCCAGGAAAATTTGTATCTACGGAAAATCCCAGAAAAACCTGACAAAAAACCCCAGAAAATTTCCAAGTTTTTGCCAGGTTTTTAACCCGGAAAAACCTGGAATTTCCAGGTTCTGGATGCAAGGGAACATTTCAGCTCAGTTCTGTCGACTCTAGCAAGTTTTCCTCAGCGACCATTTCTCTTACTAGTTATTTCTGTAATCTTCTCATAAACATATAATATTTACCATGACAGTTGAATTTATGAGACTTGGGAGCAACTGAACACTCGATCAAAGTAACAGACAGTTAACTCAATTTCTCGCAATACTTATAAAACCTATACATTAGTATTCATGATAACAGTAAGTTTCTTGTTCTTACACATGATATTAACCATGCATGCAAACATGAACAAAGCCATCATATTGTACATAAACATACCTTATTGGCACTTATTTTCGCGTGTACTTAATTTCGCGATTTTGGCGAGACAGCATTTCGCGGGGTTTTATTTTCGCGATTTCAATAGGCAAATATGAAAAAAGGGCATTAAATTTCGCGATTCAAGCGTTCTCGACTTCATTTTATTTTTTACAAGGTCTGAACTTTTTAAAATTTCTTTATAAACTGGAACAAGCAAAACGCATGATGATAGCTAGATTCTCTACTCCATATGTGAAATCTTTGTAAATTGACGTTATTTCACAACAGAAGATACAAAATGGAACTTACAGTACCAGTAAAACCAGTTAATAATTTGTGTACTTGTCGATACATATCCTGTATATGTTGTTGTTATTACATGTTAATCATTTTTTCCTGTGATTTGAATTTTCTATATGGGTATTAAATTTCGAGTGTTTAAATTTCGCGAGGATTTTTATTCGCGGGTCTTTAATTTCGCGATTTTTTTTACAATCGCGAAAAACGCGAAATTAAAGACCCACGAAATTAAGTACCAGACCAGGCAACAAAAACTAAGATGCTCTGATGGCAAAACTTCCTATTTTGTACAGCTATGTTTTGCCAAAAACATTGGACGGCTGTGTTCTCAAGGTAATCTCACTTAAGAGAAATTATAAACATAGATCTGTTTTCTGAGGGCTAAAATCTGGAATTGGAAAAAATTTAAATCTAAGTCCTGTTACTGCCTCAAGAGACTTGTAACCAATTCTCTTCTGGATGACTGATATCATTATTTATTGTACTGTAGCTTTCTATTTTGTACATGACATTTAAAATAAATTTATGCTTGGCAGGCTAGCCATTTATCTTGATTAAATTAGCTAGTTTGTAGGTGTAGCCAATTTAAAGTAACTTTCCAATTCCAAATTTGAGCCCTGACCAACTGTAAATTTAGAACAAGTTTATCTGTATTATTAGCCTCAAGAGCTGGAACACAAAGTATTGTAAATCAGTAGTGGATATACTGTACATGTACCTGAGTGGCCTCCCTTCTTGGCAAGTTTAACATACTCAGAATCATCCTGTCGCACCCTCAGCTTATTGTTGGGTCTCTGTACCTTGGCTTCATCAGGTGTCTCCAAATCTGGGTAGTAATTTAGAAACCTGTTTCAGTAAACCGTGAGCGTTGCTGTAAACTGTCTCCAAATCTGGGTAGCAATAAAACTGTGTTACAGTAAAACAATGAGTTTTATTGCAAACTGATGAAATTGCAAATCCACAAGCATGGAAAATTTCTTTGAAATATTAAATTTCATTCTAATCTCAAACAACTGATAATGAACCTTTCTTACTGCTGTCAGGATGTACACCATTGCAACCCATCATGAACTTATAATTAGATATATATGTTGTGTTTGTACATTAGCATCGAAGACAAACACTGTATACTATGCGTACTGTTGGTGTTTGATAGTGCTGTATTTCCAATTTCTTGATGTTACATATAAATCCAAACTAACACTATTGCACGTAACCTATACTAGATATTTGAATGATTGACGTGTGGCATGATTATTTGGTAATGATCTAAATGTAACTCTGGATATAATTATCACAATATTACAACATCCCTCCCCTATAATTGTACACAATAGCAAAAATAATAAAATGAACAATTAAAGATACATGTTGATAACGCTCAAAGGATACAGATTGTCCACATGACTCAATTAATGTGTCAAAGTTCTGACCATATTTGGATCAGTTCCTGTATCAACATTGCAGCTCTGTGTTTATTAGTGCCTATGAATTGGAGATACGCAACTCTTAACACTTTATGCTAAAACTACACATATAATTAGGTTCTTTGGTAGTCCTGTAGGTGTCTTAGTGGGTGTCTGGTTCTAGTTGAGCAACAAAGTCTGCTCTGGTAGTGTTTGTGGAAGTGTTAGATTTTCTGCTGGTTGTACATGTGTCTGACAGGTGCCTTGCTCTGTGTTGGGGTTTGCAATGAATTGTTTGTTGTCATCCTCCTCCTCTTCTTCTGTACTGGTAGGTGCTGATCTGTATCTCTTGACATGTGACTGATTTCTTCTATGCTGTTGTCCATGGATGTCTTGCAGGACAAGCTGTGTTCCATTGATTTTCACAATTGTTATGGGGTCTTTGTTGAACCTGGTGGAATACTTGTTTTGATATTGCTGGGTTACCAGGACTCAGTCTCCAACTTCTAGTTTGTGAGGTAATGCATGTTGGGTTTTTGTCTGTGTATTTCTTAGCTTTCGCTTTGGCATCTGCATCTCTCTCACAAACGTTGGTGTCATGATCATTCGTAGGGTCACTTTGTTTGATTGAAGGGATTTTGGTTCGACGTTCCCTTTCGAGCAGGAGTTTGGCTGGTGTTTGTCCTGTCATTCAATGCGGGGTTGTTCTGTAATGTAGCAGCAGGTTAGGCAGAGACTTTCACCAGTCTTGACCATCTGCTTGTGCTGTGAGGACATGTTTGTTAATGACTTCATTGAACCGTTCAACTCCCCAGAACCATAGAGTGTCTTTGTACTCAGATGATGTGAAAACAGTGTTCAGCCAACTGAGGATGGTAGTCGATGTTACTGTTCTCAGGATTTTTGCTTCCAGCCATCTTGAATAATAATCTGTGAGGACTGTGACGTACTCACCAGTGGGGAATGGGCCACATACTGTATGTCAATCACCAGTTTCATCCATGGTGCTTTGGATATATAGGTCTGTTGGAATCACTGGCTCAGGGCATGATTGTTTACTCATGATGATTTGGCATGGGTGGCAGCACTTGATGTGTTCGTCAATCTGCTTATCCATCTGTGGCCACCATAGTTTCGATCAAACTCTTTTGTTTATATCTTGTCATGCACTGCGTGGTCTTCATGGGCCAGCTTTATTGCCTGGTCTCTGAGCGAAGTTGGGAGTAAAATCCGGTGTCCTTGGAGGAGTATGTCTTGGTCAGTCACAGAAAGCTCACCAGCAATGGACTTACGTGGTTGTGGCAATTTGTAGGTCTGGTGTTGTGTTAGCTAGGTGTTCTCTTATCTGTGTCAGCTCTGTGTCTTCCATGGATGCTTGTCTTATCTGCTCAACTGTCATAAGATTGCTCATGGTATTAGATGTTCAGCCAGGTAATGGACGTATCAGTCTGCACATGCTTCCATGTTGCTCCTTTGTTGTTTGACTTTCAGGGAAGACTGTTGGGGAAGCTGCGACAACAAGTCTGCCAGATCTCCTGTACCAGGTCTGTATATGATTTTAAAGTCATATTCTTGAAGTCTGAGTCACCATCTTTCTATTCAAGCAGGGGCTGGTTTACTGTTTCCTGTGGCTTTGGGATCATACAGTAAATGTGCTGGAGGGGGTGACAGTCCGTCTCCAGCTCAAACTCCCTTCCATACAAGTACATATGGAAATGTTCGCAGCCAAACATGATTGCCAAACTTTCTTTTTCAATTAGACCGTACTTTTGTTCAGTGTCGGTCAACGAGCAACTGCACAAAGCTACTGGTCGATAAGTATGGTCTGGTTGTTCTTGCAGGAGTATGGCACTGTCTGCCCATGGTGACGTACTCTTGTCTTAGCTTTAAGGCTGTATTGTAATAAGCCAGGACTGGTTGGCAGGTTAGAGCTTGCTTAAGGGCTTCGAAGGATTCATTTTGTCATTCACCCCAGTAGAATTTGGCATTTGCTTTTGTCAAATCTCTGAGTGGGCGGTTCTGGTGTTGTACGTGATGCACCCATTATCAATTGGGGATTCTCATGTCTAGTACTAGCCTGACATCACTATTCTTTTTCAGGATTGGTATAAGCAGGGATAACCGCGTGGTATTGTACAACGTAATATAGTGTAGCCTGATCAATAAAGACGCTGAAATAACGCTCTGATCGATGATACATGTACATGGTTAAACTGGCAAACTCTGGTATGGAACATCCTGTGCTCTTCACACCGGGAACGCAACACCGCTCGAATCCCTAAATCCTGAATCCTGAAGCAATCGGTATGTTTCCAGAGAATGGTACTGTATGTTCATCCAATCTTTCTGTCATCAGGGTTCATACACTTTTTCAGACACTGAATTCAGATGTGGGCTTTCATGGACTTTTAGGCACTTGGATTTATGTCATTAGGGCCTTCAAGGTCTTTTCTGATCTATAGTGAAGTTGCCTGGTCCAAAACATTAGGATAAAACTTTCACACAGGAAAGAAATTATAGTGAAATAAACTGCTAAGATATTTCTCATATCCAAATATGACTGTGCCATATCCAAAAAGCGATCTCTTTTGTACCAAAACAATGTTAAAACAGAAAATCACCAAGCACACATTTTAAGGAATATCACAGAGCAGCTACATGTACATGTAACAGTAAACAGCAAATCATCGCAAATCATCCACACAAATTCCCATCAAAACAAACACATTGCTGACAGTTACCACCCACTTTTGAAAAAGCCTGGAACAAATTTAGTTACTTGATTTGAAGAACAAAACAGGCAGAAAGAATGACAGATCAAATGGGAGTTAAGATACATGTACTGTGTACACTAGCTGTATTTTCGTCACAAACAGAGCACATGAAAGAGCAAGAAAGGGCCCACCCGTAAGGGGTAAATTCCGACAAGCAACACAGCCTTGAAACAGCAACATGAAAGCTGTAAACTAGCAACAAAGAATGAGCTGTTCTAATGAAATACTGACAGTGACACACAAATGTCCCAAAACTGTGACACACTCAGTCTTGAAATGTTGACAGGTGACACGGGACCCCTACTGCCCCCCCCCCCCCTTTACAGGGCCTCAAAAAGGAGAGTCAATTGAATTTTATCATGGAGTGCAGTTAGTTGTTTCTTCAAACCACTTATTTGAAATTTTTTAATGTTAATTTTTACAAGCCACTTGGGCCAGAAAATGACAAGTTTCAGTGGTCTGTGGAAACTTTTAGTGGTCTTGAGCCAGCTGACTACCATTAAGATCAAAACCTGTCCCAGAGGCAAAAAAGCAACCCAAGGGAGGCATGGTGCATGGTCGCTCCTTATTAGCTCAAACCAATATTTTTTCTGTTATATGTTGTTAATGTTGTAAAACAGTCAATTATAACTGCACTCAAAATACAAGAAGATGCTATTTGCAAAAACCTCAGAGTTAAAAATTCCTGAAACGCATGGAACTTTGCACACAATATATGTTCATGCTGAACTCTTATTTTTGCTGGTTTTACTTACGAACAATTTTTGAATTGGTCTAAAAATCCAAAAAGTGTGAAAAAGTTCTACAGCCCAAGGATGCAACAACAATTTTTTTTATCCCAAAATATTACTTCAACTGGCAAATAAATATATACACATGCAATTTTGTATTTAAAAAAATTGACCCTCATGTTTTTAATTCAAAAATAAAATTTTCTCAGGTAAATCATGTACTGCTCATGTAAGGATACCTCGACTACTGAAAGATTCACCAGGCTCAATTCCTTGTTGGTAGTACCACTCAGATGGCAAGTCATGAAGAACTGGCTCACAAGGTGCATTTGGTTCAATTCGCAAAAGATCTGTTAATAAGAGAAAATGGTTATTTTAAACAATCTAACCTCCAAAAGCCATTTGAAATAATTAAATCTTAGTTCTCAGACCACTGCAAAGCCCTTTAATCATGTAAAACAGGGTTCGTTTGCCCTAAAAAGGAGGGTCAGCTTATACATGTAGTACGAGTCAGCTTATACACAGGGATTTATGATATGTACATGTGAGAGTATCTCGGTTTTGCTGTTTTTGAGCATATGTGTAGTTGATGCTTGAAGTGAAAACTGTTTGATTTCTCACAAACTTTTAAACCAGAAAACTCAGTTCTATTCATTTTTCATGACCAAAGCTGAAAATTCAATGATCGAAAATAAAATTCCATGACTTTCCAGGCCTGGAAAACAAATTCAAAAATTCCATGACTTAATTTCCAGATTTTCTATGATTCATACAAACCCTGTAAATAATTGTCTTGAGATGAGAAAGGAATAAAAATAAAATCCAGTACAATGAATTATTATTCTATAATTACTGTATAGTAATTAATTGTACTGAATTTTATTCTGAAGAATGATTATTCTAAAGTAGAAATTATTCACTGACCGGTCTTCTAGGACCACACCACTCTCACAATAATAATATAATTATTATACATTGTGTGTATGATTGTGTTCTTTTGAAAACATAAATTATCGTACATGTACAAGTGAAAATAAAAGGAAAAATGCCTTTACAGCAATTTCTTCCTCTTAAAAGCCGGTTAAAGCCCCTGCATTTCAACAAAATAAAATTCCTGTGCAGTCAGCATTCCAGCAAGATAAAAGAAAATCTTGCACTAATCAAACCCCTAAAAAGTTAAATAATGGCTCCTCATCACCACATCATTCTATTACAATAAAGCACGATTTTTTAATCATTTTAATTTATTTACATGATTACAGTATTTATATGAAATACAGTAATAGTAAACTGAATTTTGTAACAAGTTTTACATGTAAATCTAAAACAGAAATTTGTGTGTTTTGCATGCCAGTTTTAATACATTGCCAGTGCTGTCTACAACAATTAAGTCTATAGACCAAGAAACCAAAAAATCCTGCTCATAACCCCCTCCCCTCCAATTTTAATACATTGCCAGTGCTGTCTACAGGGTTCTTCCCCTAATCCCAATCTAAAATTTAAAGGACTTTTTGAGGACTTTTCACATGGACTGGCCCGCAGTAGAAGTGTGTTGCACCCAAATACAAGAAAAAAAGCATCCTAAAATCTAGCAAAGTAGCCTCTGCATGATTTAAATACTATAAAGGACTGCAAAACAAAGTTTGGTCTATTTATTAATGTATTGGAGGAACAGAACTGAATGTCATTTTCACAGAAATTCTCACTTGCACACAGCTGACATATACAACATTTTGTCAAGCAAAAATACAACCTTCAAAGTCAGGCAGCAAGAAGATACATGTAAATATTAAACTTTAGACTTTCGTGCTTTTTAAGGATCAGACCCATACAAAACCCTGTGTCTACAAGTCTAGATCTATGGACCTGTAAGCCAAAGACTCCTGTTCATAACTCTTTCACTTCCCCAGATCAATATACCGTAAAACTGCACTACTTATAAGCAGTGGGCTTAATTATATATAAATACAATTTGAAAAGGGGTTTTGGATGGGCTTATAAAGGAGGAAGCTTACATTGTATATCGAAGGAGCTTATAAGCAGATTAATAAAACAGCATTTTGAACTGAGGTACAGCAGTGTTGATTGAAATAAGTTTTTTGTTAAAATACTAAACCTGTACACCATAGTAAAATATTGAACAGTTACTTTAATGGTAATTTGACAAGATAGAAATATAAAGATAGATAATAAGGTACTAATAAACTTACTGTTCCAAAAATTTTCTGCTTGAAGTAGTACTAACAGTATTCTGTGAGAGAGCCTTTAAAATATTAAGGCAACAGTAAAAACTAGGGCTTAAAATCCAGAGAGGCTTAATATAATCAAATGTACATGTAGATAGGTCTATAACTGTGGGGGGGGGGG
>JANSTQ010157139.1:0-11146 GCA_026167885.1 Bergia puertoricense
GGTTTAGAACCAATTGAAATGAGCCATCGAAAATAACGAACCCAACATCGCCTGGATTCGCGGGCGATAAATCATCGATTGGAGTCAACGGGGCGCGCCTAACACTTTTTTCATCGCGAGGTCGCACCTACTGCAAAATTGCAGTAATATATAGATTTAAGGGCTGACTAAAAGGTGAAGCCCGCATTAAAATGTTATAGTTTCACAGACAAAATTTAACTAAAAAAAACTCAGTTTCTGACAGCCTACTTTCACTGCCATGTTCCTTCAACTTAATTTTTTTCTAGTCATCACGCCACTTAAACACGGTCATCGATGACATCATGCCACGTGACTACGGTGTTGTATCCCCCTTGCCACCAATATAAGTTTGGCAACCCAGTGATGTTCCCTTGTCGATATATCAACTTCTCCGCAATTTTTTTCTTTTGGGGAACCCTGTGGTGGGAAAGCTAAAATTTATAAAAAAAAAATATTGACCAAAATTCCAAACTCGGTTCCTAACTCGGTTCCTAACTCGGTTCCCAACTCAGTTCCTAACTCGATTCCTAACTCGGTTCCTAACTCGGTTCCTGACTCGGTTCCCAACTCGGTTCCCAACTCGGTCCCCAACTCGGTCGTTAGTTTATCTCAGCTAAAATTCCCCATCCCTGTGTCAAAAACCCCACATCAGGTTCATATTTGGTGATTAAAAGGCCACATCCCTGGGACATGAGCAGTATTGGAAGATAATTGTAGAATTGTAGTTTGCAAAAAAAAATTTACTCGAGAATTCTGTTTGGTTTATTTAGAAGTGAATCTTTAGTTTTCCAAGCAGCCATATAATTAAACCATATGAACTACCAATCTTTCAGATGTTTTCAAAAGAAAACATTTATAAACAAAATGTTAGGAAATATATTTTTTACACACAATTAGTTCATTCGGCTGACTCGATCTGGGCCAGGACACAACACAGTTTGAAATTGCAACATGAACATGGGACAAATAAATTTCCAAATTCCCTTGCCAATCCTGAGCAGAAAATTTGTAAAATGCCATGTGGGAGTGGATGTTGAAGTTTCAATTTGATTAGTATATTAATTACATGTACATGTAGTATCTTTACAAGAGAAAATTAAAATTTTTCTATTGTATTTAACATGAACAATGCACTCATTTTTAATCAAATATTATTTGTGGAATAATAGTTATCATTCCAGCTGGCGATTACTATTTTTAAAAATTGGTATCAGTATTGTTATCAAACAAAAAACAACAAACATGAAAGAATATTAAAACTGTTTTATTAAGTAGGTGTGCAAATTGTTCTAAAACTTACTTTGCTATGAACTAGCCCCTACAAAGATTTTGAAGTTTTATCTGATACTATAAATTATTTTTACCAGATAAAAAATTGTGTTCTGCTATTGCTAGATATGATCAGCTTTTGGAGGGATCAGTTTCGAGCTCTCTTAAGATATGAAGTCTATTAAAGTAAAAGTAAATATCAATAAGCTGACCTAGTATAACGATAGATAAAATCAGCAGAACTTACAGCAAGGCTTATATTAGGTGAATCATCTTTTCTGAAAATTGGTCTTCAACCCCAGTAAATTTCAAAACAATGAACTTCTAAGCAGATTGTCTTAGATGAACTTCAGCAATTTTTTTTTTCGAATTTCAACTTCTCCTTCCAATTTCAGAGCAAGAAATGCTAATTGGCAACAACAACAGAAACAAATTTTTCAGATACTTAGCAAAATTTTTCTGATTACTAGTTTTATAAAAAGAATTTACAGGTTTGAAGCCTAGTATGAAAAATGTTGCACCCACAAATAAGGGTTAATGGGATATATTTGAGTTGGATTAAGGGGCTGACCATTTCATTTTTGAGGGGGGAATTTTGAAAAAAAAAATCTTGCAAGCAAGCACAAGAATTAAATTTCTTGAACTACCTCAAAAGTCAAATGGTTCGCCCTGTATGTATAGCCTGGTATATATGGCACCAGGTGTAGGTGACACGAGTTAGATTTTTAGATTATTTGCATTTCCACCCTGGCCCCTGACTTTGGAAAAAAACAGGAAATCAAAAATTTGTTCAATTTCATAAAATGTAAAGTAAAACAATTTGTTTAGAAATCTGGTTTTTTTTTTCATTAGTAACACGAAATTTAGACCAGTTCAGCAAAACTTTTGATAACACTAAAATATCTTCTCAGTCTGCAGAGTGGTCCTGCAAATAACCTGCTGGTAAAACATAAATTTAACTTTGCCAAGTTCAGTGAAATATAACAAACAACTTCCTTTCTTTTAATGCCCGCCCTTAGAATTCTTTGACCAAAAAATATGTAAACCAACTTACGTATGATTGATATTCCATCACATGATGGCAATAACTGCCATGTAAACAGTTTTAGCTGATTTTGCTGATTAGAATGTAGTTAAGTACAATATAGTTTGCTTGCTATCGACTGAGTGTGATCAAATTACCACAACTGGTATAAAGCTACAAACATCTTGCATTTAAAAATTATATGCAATAAATCAGATAGCTCAATGAATATCCACATGGTTCTTCAAATAATATGTCTGAGTATAAAAGTCCGAGATTCTTTCCACTGCACTCTTTCATACCATCATACATGTACCAGCCACCAATAAAGTTAAAAGTGCAGATGTAGTGGGCACCATTCCAAAGTGCTGCACTGTGAAAGGTGAACTTCTTGTTGCATAGTGTCACATGAAAAGGTACCTGAGATAATTTCACCATTCCACCTCTGCTCATCAAGTCCACAAGAAAAAGGCAAAGTTTTGCAAATTAGTCATTGCCCGTTCTGACCACTTCCTTAAACCTGAACAGTGCCATGACATTGTTTCCTCAAGGTTGATATCCATTGTCACATCTTCATAACAAGGAATGTTGTGGCAAGGTTTGTTTGGAAATCTCTGCCTGCGCTGGGAAATAATTGGATGGGAGAACTCCTCAAGTGCACCAACAATCGCACTAGGACAATCCTTGTTCTGTTCTGATGGTTGATTGAGAATGACACTTGAAGTGTTCAGTGTTTGTATCGGGCAAGGGCATGTATCAAGAATACAAGTAGATGTTGTTGTGCTTTGCATGTAAGATAGTAAGTGCCTAACGAAGACATCTGATTCATTCCCATAGAGATTGATAATATTGGATGTGACCTTGGGGACCGATGGTAGAGCTGCAACTTTGGCATCTCCATACTGGCGATTTTCAACAAGTTGTAGTGCTTTCCCTATGACAATTCCTGTTTCTTTGAGATCAGCAAGGTTGATTTTATTAGACTTTACCAAAGCCTAAAAAATCATGAGCCAGTTGTCAAGGGGACAAGTGTTTGTCAATATTAATCCAGAGCTTGTTGTTCCTCCCCAGGGAATACAAACCAAATTGTCGATGACTGGATTAGTGTGCTCGGTGGGTGAAACTGTAGCTGAGCTGATAAGAAAATCTGCAGTGCCCAATTCATCTTGAGTGTGTGAACAGACGTAATCAGTAGGTGTAGGACTTGTTGCAATGTGATGTGCATGGGCACTATCCTGCAACGCAATACAATACAATAGTTTAATTCATATTCAACCACAGAGTTAGAACAAACTTGTCAGAACAATAAAAAGGAACTGCATAGTATGTAAAAATTATGAATATTTATGTGAAATAACAGTTACCATTGGTTCCAAAAACTCTGATCCTCCCTATCCCCACCTTTCCTTTTTTTATATTGGCCTTTTTGGAGAAGGGGTAGTGATTATGCCAAAATGTCAGGAATGCTTGTTTACAAAGCTTGAAAAACACTATTTAATAATTTTATACCAAGAACAAGGTGTTTCCCAAAGTCACTGCAGTGTACAAAGTAGACCAGAATTCAGAACATTTTGCTATTGTCTAAACAATCCTTTAACTAGTACTGGAATGCCGTTTGTAACCCCTCAAAGACTGACCACCAGATTTGGAGAGTATACTTTCAACCCTCATCCTACTGGCCTACTGTAGGTTATTCACTCCACCCCTTTTACCTCTTGTTCCCAAAAAATCACAAAACATACCTCGGTTGCGTAGGTATGATCCTCTGTTTGGGTGATGTCTTCAACAGGGTCCTGATCCATTTGTAAGATGAAGGGGTTAAGACCCCTTGGGACAAGCATTTCGAATTTCTCTGGTGCAATGACTCTAGTCCAAAAGACTGAGAGTGTCAGGATTTCATTTAGCAAAGTTTCATTTCTGTATATCCTCTCAATCGACACAGGACCCTCCTCAGAATACAAAATGAAGTCACAAAATTCCCTTTCCGTTACAAGGAGTTGTATCTGAACTTGGTAGTAGTACTCGTGCTTCTTCTTTAAATGGCACTTGCCCTCTTTTATGGAAAAGCACTGTCTGCTCATCTCTTCCTTGGGCACAGTCTGATCTTTCGAACTAGTTAAGGTTTGGAGACTGTGTTTCTTCAAGATCTTCAGGGACTTGATTTCAATGACGCCATCATTGCCAACCAGGTCATCGGGAGAACAAGCAAGAAAAGGAAATTTAGGGTTAACCCACAAACCAGATTTACAAACTTTTGTTTCAGTTTGTTCTTGGTATTTGGCAATTGCCTTCGGTTCGCTTTCTATGCCATACTTCATCCAGTATGTCTGGAAAGGCTCATAATCTATTTTCCAAACATTTTTGGAAATAAATTTAAATGCTCTCACGGCTGAGCTAGACTCTCCTTCGACAAGCAGCTTTCCAACTCCACAAGCACTCTTGCACTTTGATGCTGTTAAGCGAAAGGATCTTTCCTTAAACCATTTCTCGCTGCAACATTGGTTTTCCGTTCCAGGAATCTGCATTACTTCTGACGGAGTGAGATTTTCGATAAATTTCTCCGTGAGCTCACGCAGAATGGTGGCCCGTGCATTATCGAGTTCATAATCTTCATAAGACATCGACAGCTGAACTTCCCACATAGACAAATTATTATTTGTCATAGAGATAGCTTGGAGATCTCGTATAAAGCCATTGATGTGATGAGAGTTGACTTGTCTGTGCGTGATTGGTTGCGGATCAAAATCGATCACTGGTATCTTGCCACACTTTCTCGTCGAGGGATAAATGGCATCAGAAAGCCTTTTAGGGGTTTTCTCTCTTTTCTTCCCTTTATTCCACGAGCACTCTTTGCTAGTGCATGGTGTCGAGAGAGTTGGACCGTGTTCTTCAACATGATCAAGCAGAGTGAAAAGTACAGAAACAACATGGCTGCAACGTCCCAGCTCGGAAAGCTTGCAAGGTTGACAAGAAGCGTGGATGACAGCGCCACTGGTAACAGACAAGATGATCGTGACATTATGAGGCAGCTCGTTCTTCATGGACGGCGAGACAGGAGCTTTTAGAAAGTAGTGTTCGTCTTTTTTTGTGTCCATCAAATCATGCACATAGCCAGAAGTAACATACTTTCTCCCACGGGTAAGTGGTTTGTCCGTCATGTGCCCAAAGCCTTCATCATTTTCGTCATCTTGTGTGGGGACAAATGCAACCGTTTGAATGGACTCAAGTGCATAATAGTAAATATGGCCATAGTTGAACAGGACAGGAATGTCTTGCGACTGAAAGGATCGCCAACCCGACGTTGGGATTACAGGAACATTAACACACTGTTTAGTAAGGCTCGCACTGTTATTCAACTTGGCACTTTCCTTCAAAACTTTTGCAGCGAACCACTTTCCTTCGTCAACACTGGCATCGAGGTGATGGTTGTTCCCGGCATTTATGCAGTCTCTCACACGTACTAAAAGATCATTTCGGTTACCACTTTGTTTTAAACTTCTGCATTTAAGCCAACGTTTCAGCTGTTCCCTGGTATAATTCTCTGGCTCTCTTTCAAATTTCGATCCTGGAACACCGTCGTCTTGTGTGAGGACTGTCAGAGGTCGAATCGAAGTACTTGCACAACTAGTACTTGACATTTCGCATTTCTCACCACCATCCAAAACAATCACAGCAATTTCTTACGGCGGAACAAGATAATTTATTATCTTAATTCAGCGACTGAGACAGCGAAACACTCCACGATACATGTGATTTCTCAGGCCACCTTTAGAAAATCTGTAAGCGGCATGTGCTTTGTTTGTCTGAGTCTCGCGGGGGGTCTCAAATCTCGTGACGTAATCTGTGCGCAGCGCTATTTGACTGATGGCAATGAGAGCGATGCCATTGATGTCTTGATTGGGTCGGATTTTTACTGGGACATTGTTACGGGAGAAACGATTCGTGGCGAGTGTGGTCCCACAGCAACTGACAGTAAATTTGGATGGCTTTTGTCAGGTCCATTACACGATTCTGCAAACCCAACTGCTACTGTATCGAACTTGATCATTTCCGGCGTTGTTCAAGAAGTCGATTTTCTGGAGCGAGAAACTGACGAATTGACAAACACTCTCAAGCAATTTTGGGAGACTGAATCAATTGGAATTTGTAACTGGAAGGAAAAATGCGATGATTTTGAACCAGTGTTTCTAAGGCAAATTTGAAAGGTGGGAGACAAATACGAGGTCAAATTGCCGTGGAAGAAGGATCGACCAATAATTCCTAGCAATTATAAACTGTGCCGAAATCGACTGAAATCTATACAGTACAAATTGCGTAAAGAACCGGAACTGCAACAGGAGTATTTGCTAAATTTACGGAAGAATGTGTCTGTTCAGCAATCAAAACGGAAGTCGAACTCTTCGCCTGTTTCCGTTGGCGATGTTGTTGTGTTGAAGAACGATTCAACTTCTAGATCATTCTGGAAATTAGCAAGTGTTCAGGAACTTTTGCCAGGTCGCGATGGCAAAATCAGAGCCGCGATTGTCCGAACTACTGACAAATCGTTAAAGCCGCAGACATTGACAAGAGTGATTGAACATTTGATTCCGCTGGAGGTGCGCGCTAGCAAACCAAAGGACACCCCAGCTATGCAAGCGAGCGCTGAGTCTGAGTCTCAGACCCGTAGTCGCACGCGTAGGTCGGCGGCAGTGATTGGGGAGATCTTGAGGCGTCAGCGTGCAGATGTGTGAGCGAACATTTTTTAGAGTTATGTATCTGTAAATATTTTCATTATCGTTCGAGAATTCTGACAGTATTACGAAAGTACTTGTTTTGAGAAATAGATCACTGAGTGTGAGTCAATTTGGGGAGTGTAATGAACTGTCAATTAAGCGCATATTTTGTTTTGTTATTTGAGAATCTGTTAATGATGTCAACCGAGACCTTTAACAAGTACCCTTTTTCAGAAGAATCAGAAGTGATCAGATGTGATGCTAGTGTGTTACAGACGGACAGTTTTGTGTACGATTAATGATGGTTACGTGAAGATTTCTTGAAATACAGTGATTTTAAGGTAACTTGGAGTTGTGTGTATGATTTATTGGAACCTTCATGACAATAACCATGCAAAACTGATTGCTAAAAAATAAGCAATTCAATAACTTGCGTTTTGCTCAATTAAATGTACATTATTAAATATATTCTCCGATCAACAAACACGTATTTTAAACGTCCAAACAGTTTAGAATTATAAAAACAAGAAAAACTTAAAAACAATTTAAAGCTGAAAAACCCAAGAAATTAAGAGCAACGAGCTCGGTCAAAATTGCTGGTACTTATAACAAATCGTGTAGTACAGTTTCTACGCGTTAAAAGCATGTGCTTTACCATCATACCCAAAGAGACCCAGGGCACAAACAGCTGCAAAGTATGTGCTTTTCCATCATACCCAAAGAGCCCCAGGGCACAAACAGCTGCAAAGCCATTGAAGATAACGAACTAATACCTTTGAAATTAGCTGCTGAGTGTGGGCTTGACGGCGATAATGAGAAATAGGGTGTCAAACAAGAATGATGTTTCGAAGATCTTTATCGGCCTAACCTTGCTGCACGCTGACAGCCTGCATAGCAGGCACCCCAGGTTATGTCTTAGTGCGCTGGGAATATAGAACATTCAAGACGGGCTGCGAACGTGACATGACCACGCTTTTTTTAGTTATGGAAGAATGGGACGAGAAGTAGAATAAAGGGGTGGCTTTTGTGATGCTCAAGTAACGTTCCGTAGCCAGAATACGTGATATCCCTATTGGCCAATTTAAATTTAGTTGTCATCACTCATCACAATGTCCCGTCGGAAGTCAAAATTCATTTTGCTTCGATGAACACTCGACACGGTGTACATCGAAAACTAGCGTTTCTAGAAAGGAAAACGTTTTAAGCATTTTATAAGTTGGAAAATTACTTCATGTATTCTGTGCTAACTGTAAGATCAAATAACATTTTGTTGCAAATTCAGAATCCCGGTTAAGAATACGGCGAGACTCCTTTACATAACTTAATGCATAACATACTGCAGATCAAACACCAGCGTGTCGTCATTGCTCTTTCGTTTCGAAGCCGCCATTTTTAGGTGACAATAGTTTCATTTATTCCACCCACATTAGCGTTTTTTTTGGTTGTACTGTTTCCCTTCACTGTAATCAGAAAGTGAGAACGAGATCGAGTGCGAATGAAATTAATGCTGCAAGCGAACTTGACTGGGTAAATATGCATTGTGACTCCACTAATGCACCAGTCATTTGAGAACCCTGGACCCTCCATTGGGGGATACCTGGGGCAAAGAGGGGGTATTCACCTCGTTTTCACTTGATTTTGGTTCCCTGGTGGTTGGGGGATGTACTTTTTTTCACAGCTTTACTATACAGTGCAGGGGTTGAGCAGGGATTCACTCGTCTGCGGTTGCCACCTCTTTTAGAAGACTGGGCACGAGTTGTACGTTCATAGAAAACATGGCGACTCAACATACGAAGGTTTGATTTTAGTCGGTTAATATTACGCTTTTTCAGACGACGGGGAAATGGTTCTGTCCTACTTAGTGTTCACCTATAATAATAATTTGGTTATCATGTCAGAGGTGTTATAATCTGTCATAATCTGCTTTAGTAAACGGTGGTGTACTTTGTGTGCAATATGAAGATAGCATTGAGTTTTTTCATTGTGTTTTCAATAGACTGAAAGAAGAAGAAGAAGAAGAAGAGAAACAAACGAGCTTGATTTTACTGTGGTATAATAGAAAAAGATGATAAACACAAGAACAATTGCAGAAATCCATTCATGTGAAAAGGTCAATTTCCCATGGCAAGAGAAAAGTAAGTGTTTGGATTTCCCGTGTTTTGTGTTTTACTCGGCTTTATGGGAAATTGACCTTTTCACACAATGGAATTCTGCAATGGGAAATTGACCTTTTCATATGAAAGGATTTCTGCAAAATTTTCCTGTGAAAGCTGTAGCATCCATTGTCAAAAACTCACACTTCCTTCTATAAATCGTGTGAGGTGTTAGAGGGCAGAGGAATTCACCATGATTCTTTTCCCCGGAGGGCGGGGCTTTCACTGGCTTTCACTGATATGAAAAGTGAATGCCCCAGTTATCCCCCAATTGGGGGTCCGGGGATTTCAAAGGACTGGAGCATTTCTTGAATGACTTGAATTTTGAATTGCATCCTGAAAACTTAGTTTTAAAATCAAATTATTCACACTCGCCTGCTATGACAGTGCTACAAAATCCAGATTGTTTTCTCTCTTAAAATAAATCAAATGAAGACGCTTTACATTGCTTTTCAAATGTACAAAAGCCGTTAACACAGTGCTGCAAAATCCAGATCGAAAAAAGTTTTAAAAATGAAGAACTGAATTTCAAATTTACAAAAGCCGTTAACGTCTACTTTACGTGGAAGCCGTCCAACTTTCTTTGATAAATTTGCCGTTTATTTTGAATCGACATCGGCTGCCATATATACCGGAATGTTTTGATTTCTTAAACCCAGGTATGCACGTGCAACCTTTTCCTTTGTGACACATGTCAAAAAATTATGTTTACAGTTTGGAGTTATCATCTGTATTGTTTAAGACTGAGCAAGCGTTATGACCTTACATAGCGGGGGATAGCGTAGGTAAGCTCTCTATTAAACTGTCGGCTATTTTAAAAGGAAAATCTTACCAGCAGGTGGAGTTTAATATTGACTTCAAAAATACTCCTCGCTTGTAAACAGCAATGCCCTACGACGCTATTTTGAACAAAATGAATAGCCTTTTATTGGATTTTTTAATAAGTTTTCATTTTTATCATCTTTTTATACTTGAGAATTTAAGCGTGTAGGATGCTAAATCTGTTTTTAGAATGCTTGTTTGGATCGCGGAAGCAGTTTAAAGCAAATTAAGTCCATTGAAGAATTATGGTGACATCAGAGCTTTGACGAGAAAACACGTACATTCACATACACACACAAATCCTTAACCAACGTGTTTCCCAGAAAAGTTGTGGTTCGTTATTTATATTACTTTTTTAAAAATCTGTCTACTTTCAAGCACGTAGTTATTTTCAATTTCGGCGAAACGGAATTCAGCAGTTTTATTTAATTACGCTTGGTTATCAAAATAACTCTCTCGATTGTTTATTTATTAGGTTACGGTTTGAGCTAACGGCAAGTTTTGAATTTAGTTAGGAAAGCGATGTTGTTTTAAAAGTTCGTTTCTAACTTTTTTGCCCAAGAATTACGTACCCTTAAAACTCAGACAAGGGTATATACTTTCTTTCCTTTTCTATTACGTAACATAACGAACGTAAAGGGACAGCCTTTTTTAAATTCTTGTAACGTTGTTATACAATCGTTCTACTATCCTTATAGTTTATATAATGTTAATGTTTGAGGTATGCAGCAGCTATCGTATTGAATCCAATGTATCGAAATGTACCACACGGGTGATTTTCATATCTGATTATATACAATACAATACAATACAATACAATACAATACAACACAACACAACACAATACAATACAACACAACATTTATTTCACATTTATTTCCTTATTTTACATTTTTCAGATTGACTATGTTTTATTTAGCGTAAGTTATTGTTAAAGTTTTTCTTGGAAAGAAAAAGGAAACATAGGTACATTGAAGGAAATGCCTAGGGTCTAAAAGAACCGTTAGGTTTTCGAGTTAGACGCTAGACAATTGAAGTTACAATTTTTGAGCGTAGCTCTCACTCAACAACAAACACAAGGCCGCAAGAAAAAGGAAATACAACTATATACACATTTTATAATAATGAAAATAAAATAATAATAA
>JANSTQ010157161.1:0-11146 GCA_026167885.1 Bergia puertoricense
AACACCCCCAAGATTTTCAAAATGGTTGGTCCATTTGTCGTATAATATGGCATGAGTGTTAATTGACATCCAATCTTTACATTAAGTATAGTCACGTGTGTGTTAATTGGTTACCGTGGTTATCAGAGGGCAAAACAATGACATCACTTTTCCGAAAAACTTGTTTGGGGGGAATTTTTGGTTGTTTTTTAGTGTTTTCATTGTTTTTTTCTGAATTATAATTGTAAAATAAATTAATAAAGACATGTTTCTCATATTTACAGCGTCTGTGTTCTCACATAGAGTGCAAAAGACCTATTTTGGCAAAAACAACCATTATTTTCCAACTTTTAGAGTAATTTTAGAAATATCCAACAGGTAAGGGGTGACAAATTCAAATAAACATCAAAAAACGTCTTTACTAATAACTAACAGCTACTAGAAAGCTTTTGGGGAAGAATCAAGAAACATCAGAGAAAATTGGAAAAAATCGAGGGGGAAAAGTCATTTTGACGATCCCCCCTCCCCTCCTTCTTTTATGTATTCTAGGGTTAACCAGACTTCAATAAATGGAACATTTTACTCAGGTGGTTCCCAGGCTACTACTGGATAACTTTTTACCACATCGTTTCTGTTAATTTATTTTAGAAACCTAGTGTCAAAATTTCATTCTAACAGATCTCTATATTTCGTGTATTTTTCTTTTTTGATCATTTGAATTCATGGAGTGGTGAATTCAGACCTCTTTTTTGCGTCTGAACGAACTGAAACAGTTTTTTCTCATATTACAAAAAAGACCATAAAAAATCCTGAAGCATTACATAATACATTTAACTTCTGAAAAGCAACCCATGGACTCACAATAAGAACAAGAACGCAAACGAGAACGAGAACGAGAACGAGACAAGAATAAGAATAGAAATTGGAATGAAAATGAGCATTACGATAATAAGAAAAAAGGGGAAAAAAGAAAAATGAGACTGACGAGAAATAGCATGAGAATTAGAATAAGAATGACAAAAAGGACAACAATAATAATATTAAAACTTTATTTAAAGTGATTCGTACCAGCTAAACAGAACTCACCTGCTAACTGACAGGTATTGTCACTGTAAAAACTATAAAAATACAAAATTACAATTACAAAGAAAAAGTTTGGATCGTCAATTGAGTTCAGACTCTTTTTATTAGCAATTTTCAGTTGTATTTTTTAACCACTTAAATAGACAAACGACGTGTTTTAATTAAAGTTTCATAAACCAATTGCAATGCCAATAGGAGCGTCACTTCATTCTATTTGGGATATTTCCAGCCCTTCCATACCATCGGTACAAATGTTCGAAGGAAATCACGAAAGGAACATGTACGCAAATTATTTTCTGAGCCTTAACGCAAAATGCATGACGTAACGGTAACATCGATCCTCTTCGCAAAAATATCAGCGAGTTTGTCTGTAAAGTCTTTGTCTGTGCTACAAGATGGATAAGGGTTTTCGGTTTTTCGATGAAGTAGATTTTCGATCAGTGCCGGCTTCATGAATCAGCTTGGAATAAAATTCCATTTTGGTGTTCAAGATCAGGTCATGAATCCGGCAGCACGCAGTGATTGGTCTGTATCCAATTTAGTTCGTTACAAGCGCCTTTCAAATTTGCATCTCAATGTCTTCTTTATCCATGTAAATTGAATCATTGTTACTGGCACTTTTGTAACCTGCAGATCTCTCTTACTCGAAGATTTGTATTCTGCGGTTACATGTATCACAAACCACAAGCTTTCCGTCACTCATTACTGCAACAGACCATGGATTATTAAGTTGTCCCATCCTCTCCCCCCTTACACCAAATGAACCAACAAAAGTACCATCCATCTGTAACACTTGTACTCTGTGATTCCAGGTGTCACAAACAATCAAATAGCCCGCCTTGTCCACAGCTAGTCCACAAGGATAGTTAAATGCACCGGGTGAAACACCTCGTTCACCATAACTACACAGGAAGGTTCCGCTCTTGTCAAACACTTTGATGCAGTGGTCTGAACGTGACGATACGTAATAGCGATCACCGTGTGAAATACAGTGCCAGGGTTCACGACCACAGTGAAAGCTCTTCAACAACTCCCCATCCTTACTGAACACTGTAACTCTACCATTTTCCCCGTCAGTGACAATAATATTACCATCAGTGTCCAGTGAAAGATTCAGATCAGTCGGATATTTATCGTCTTTTGTTGTGGACCCGAATGAACGGATGAACTCTCCAGTTTCAGAAAACATCCGTACACGATGGTCACTATGGTCAGCAACCATTATGTTGTTGTCTTTGTCCGATACAACGACAACAGGCCAATCAAACTTTCCCGGTCCTGAGCCTTTTTTCCCAATCATACCCAGGTACTTTCCTTTGCTATTGAAAATCTGTAATCTGTTGTTTGCAGAGTCAGAAACAATTAGCTCATCCTTGTTGCTGACGGCCACTCTAAGCGGACAATTAAATTCACCCTTCTCTTTCCCTTTCCTTCCTACTGTGAGCACAGCTCGAAACTCTCTCGGTTTAACTTCCACTGTGAACGGACTACCAGGAATTTCCTGACCATTCAGATTTGCCTGTTCTTGGTTTTGTTTTTCTGAACGCTTATTGCACATAGTAACACAAATTTGATGGTCTCCCGGCCGGACTGGAAAAAACGAGACAAGATGAGTACCGTCTTTGTTGTCCTGAATGTCTGGGATAACGATACCTTGGAGAGACTGGATTTCCACGTTAAGCTTGATAGTTAAATCATTTATGTTCTTTCCTTCCGGGCCGAGTAAATTGACTGTAAATTGACTCTTGATCCCGACTGTTCCCTTAGTAAAACCTTCCTTATTCAGAACCCACTGGTAAACTTTAGCGATATATGGACAGCCTGGGATCGCTTGACCGTCAACTGATGCAGAGATTGCATGGTACCCTGGGTGGGTGGGTACAAATGATATACTGTATGTACCGTCTTTATTGTCCTGGATATCCGGAGAAAGATTACCATAGGGAAAACGAATTTTTACTTTCAACAGGGCAGTGGGGTCATACATTTTTTCATATTTCTGACCGTGGAAACAGACCTTAAATTTGCTTGTTAGTCCGACAAATCCCTTTCTAAGACCTTCACCCGTCAGAATACAGTGGTTAACTTTCACGATAAACGGAGACCTGGGAATCTCTTGATCTTCATTCCAGACAAAGACTTTGTGATCGCTTGGGTTATTGGGTACAAAGGACACACTATATGTACTGTTTTTGTTGTCGTGAATAGCTGTCGTAACGGGTCCTTCAGATGAATGAATTTTTACATTTAATCTGGAAGGACTGTGAGTAATTTGGTTTTGTGTACAACCAACTACACTAGTTTTAATAGTAAATGTCCAACGGACACCCACTAAAGTTCTCTTTGGACCTTCTCCATCCGCTACACAATCCCACAGATAAACCATGCCGATTTCTTTCACCTCACGGGATAGATTTAAGTTTGGTGTAAACTGACATCCTGCGATCATTTCTAGTTCAATTTTCGGATCTAGGGCAATAAGCTCGTCTTTGTACCTTAACGTTTGTTCTTTTTGTGCCTCTTTATTCACAGCTGTTCCATCGTTTGCTAGTTTCTCCGTATATCTCACCCACGTCTCCAGTTTATTCACGTATTGCGCAATGTCTTTCATTTGACTATCAGTGTTTTCTTGGTAATTTTTTTTGGTCGTTTCAATATCCTTGTGTAGTTTCTCTTCCTGTTGGCGAAGTTCTTCTATCAAATTGTTCACTGTCTCTGTTATTTCATTTTCCAAACTGTTCAGTTTATTCATTCTTAGAAAACCTTTTTTCTCAATCTCCCGGATCATTTTTTGTTGTTTTTCAATTTCACACTTGACTTTCGCACAAGTGTCCAGCAGTTCTTGGGTCACTGCTTTCATGTGGGCTGGATCGTTCATGTTGACACACGGGTGTATTGTGTGGTGAAGGGTGACACACGCTTGACAGACACATTCCCGGCATGCCTCACAGAACCACTCCACAAGTTGGTCCTCGTGGTGAGGCTCGGTGCAGGTGTCGATTGTAGGGTCCAGGCCCCGCGGTTTTGTTAGTGAAATTTGTCCTGCAGTTAAATTGGGAGGAAAAAAGGCCGTAAATTTCTTAGGATACTATAAATGTTTTAACATTTACTCGATTCACCTCTCTTCCTTTTCACCAAAAGATGTGATGATTTAGATTCAAGTTTTCCAATTATAATGTACGTGTCGTTTACAGGAAAAGTGATTCATGAATCATGACCATATGGTTGATATATTGTAAATGTTGTTCGTTTTACACTGTCTTGTGCCTATCAGTGATAACCCCGAGGGGTGTGGGATAGAGTTTGAGGCTGGGCAGAGGTGGGGCATTTGGGATTTGAACGAAAACTTTCGTCCTATGCTTTCACCTATCCATTTCGTGCCATGTGGCACGGATAAGGTCTCGCTTCATTTGCGTTCAAACAACCCAAAGACCAATATATGTACGTAATGAAATGTAAATATTCTTGTCAGAATTTTACCAAAGTAATTTTCAAGTATTTACTGAACTGCCTAAATATTATACAGCACAAAGAGTTGAGCCATTTTATAAAATAGGGTTAACAAATCATATGTGCAATTCATATTTTACAACTTAAGGCTCGTACCACTACTAATATAACATTCTAAAACGGTTGTAATGAATACTTTAAGACAATTTATTACAAAGCTACAAAATACCAAGAGCAGGTGATATTGATGTTCGAAATTTGTATAAGAATATGGTTCAGTTGGAATGTGAAAATCTGTACGATCACAAGTACCTTCACCTAACTAAGGCCTTGCTTCGTTTGCTTTCAAACCACCCAAAAGAACGATAAACGTACATAATGAAATGTAAACATTCTTGTCAGAATTTTATCAAAGTAATTTACTGAACTGATTGAATGTGATACAGCAAAATAAGTTGAGCCATTTCATTAGTTTCTTTTGCTCAGAAATAGTGTGCAACACATCTTTTTACAGCTTAAAGTCCATACCACTACTTATATAACATTCTAAAATGATTCTAATGAATACTTTGAAGACAATTTATTACATAACTACAAAACACAAAAAACAAACGACATTGATGTTCGAAAGTTTTCCAGGAATATGATTAAGTTGGAATGTGAAAATATGTACGATCACAAGTACCTGAAAAATGAAGCACTTTGATATAATTAATATAAGCTGTAACTGAAATCAGCTCATGACAAATATAGCAAAAGAATTTGCTCAGTGGAAACATGCAATTGTTGGAAAAACACTATGGATGTGAGTTTTCAGTTGTTTGGCTCGGGGAGAACTTTTTGAAGGCGGAAGCGGATAGCTGCTTTAGCGTCGGATCACAAGACCATTTTAACTCCTTCTTTCGCAGCGCGCACATTTTAAGGTGTTCGTGATCTCCCGGCATGGCCTCTCCACTCGGTTCAAATTTTTTACACAACCGTTGAAAACCGTTGCAGGGCTGATTATTTTGCAAGTCAGTTTCAATACAACCTTTACTTCTCTTATTTCTCTGGGACTTAAATCGTGAAAAAATCGCCATTAAATGCCACAGAAAGAGGTGAAAGCATCACCAAAAAAGTGTATTGAGGTAATTCAAAAACTTTATTGCTTTTTAAAAAATGTTCTTGCCAAATTCAAAATTCCCATACATTTCCTTTATATCGCTCACGCTCCCATACATTTGCTTATATAAGAAGAACAATGACTACGCAATCACAGCTTGGGCTACTGAGATAATACCGGAGTTACTTTCTTTCGCAAAAAATCTAAAAGTTCAAAATTACAGATTGTTTGATTTCATCCAATCGAAGACTGCGTGCGTGTTCACGCCTGGATTCAAAGCCAAGTAAATGAAGTGCAAATATCAATAAAAGCCAAAATACATTTGATGTGTTTCGTTTTTAAGCTTTCCTAACATACCAGATTGACGGAAAACGAAGATCTCATTCACTATTATTGGAATTTGTTCAGAGTGATTTATCGGCCGTCTTTTAACCTGACAACTCACTGGACCTATAATTCCCCATTATGAGTGCCGTGTCCCCGCCAACATGTGTGTTTTTCTACACCCTCTTTTCCTCTATCCCCCTTGGTGTGCTAATCTGGGACCAGTCTTCACTTGGTCTCTGCTCGAGCATGAAAGCCCCTGAGTCGCTCCCACCCCCTGTTTGCCATTATCACTGTTGTTATTGCTATGGGAAACAAATCTCTTACCCTGGTATTTTGTCCAGAACTTATTTAAATAACTATTCTGGCCCTTTAAAATAACTTGTAGGAGGGTGTTACCTAGAGAAGTTAGAGTTACGAAATCGGTGCTTAAAAATGCCTTAGGTTATATTTTTTTGTTTAATTGCTTGAAACTCGTGGTTTCCAACACACCTTGTAAGGATTCAGAATGAAGAACTAAAATTACATAGTAACAAAACAAGAGCATGTCTTTTACTAATGCTTAAACCTGCCTTCACTCTTGATAAGCTCAACTTACCAAGTAGTTCTGTGAAATCCTTTTTCAAACTTTTTATTTCTTCTCTTAGTTCTACATCCTGTTTATACCGGCTTTTTAGTTCTTCAACATTCAGCTGGTCGTCATTGGTCAGCGTTGCTGTCAATAAATCTTGAATGGCGTCTTCCCATTCCTTTTTCTTGGCAGAGCTGAGGTGGCCGGCCAGGCGGATAATCACTCCGCTGATATCCTTCCACAGCTTCTGAAACTCTTCATCTGTTATGTCCATTCTTTCGTCCACATATCCATATATGAAGTTTCTGTAGTACTTCAACCTCACCAGATCTGCTTCTTTACTGATGTCCGTGTCTGGAGGGAGAGCATCCCATCCTGTGGCAGGTGGTGTCAATCCACAAATATTTCGAAGCATTTTATGCAACAGTGTTAGGTCCCAGTCTTCCGATTTTCCGTAAATCCCAGGGGAGGGGTAGACATGTTTCATCTGAGGACGAGTCATTTTCGCCCCCCTGAGGATTGCCTGACGAACAGGATCTGCCAGAACAGTTGCCAGTGTGGCAGGAGGGTGAATAGCATCGAGTATTTCTCTTCCAATGGTGGTTGCACTAGCTATCAACAGTCGAGTTACACGTTGAAAGTTCTGTCTGCCCTTGTTTGACTCGAGTGCACTTGCAGCCATAATAATGACAGTATTTCTGTGGTAAAAAAATAGAATTGTGAAAAATTTTTCTATCACTAAAAGCAAAGTGTAAGATATGATATGATGTTGTTAAACCAGTGCCTTTGTAATTATATCGGTCCGAGGCCTTTCCTCTCTTAAGTATAATTTGACCACTTGCGATTCAAAACCGAAACAAGGCAAACGTTAACCAATCAAAATTGAACGACAAGAGTTATCCCAATGAATTTATTTAATTCAGTGATGTGAAGAACGACCGAAACTTAAATGTACCAAAACAAGATGCTGCCGAAATTCAGCCGTTTTGAAAACATTTAATATATATATAGTTATCAAAATAGTAACTAAAAATTAAACTAAATAACAAACAAAATGTACAGGAACACATTTCTATTCACGACGACAGCTTTGTTTTAAACTTATAATAACTTTAAATCGTAAGTTATGCAAAAATCAAGATGTGGAATTGTAATGATTTATCTAAACAAAAAGTTGTGACTGACTGATAAACTAATATGCATTTACATTAGTCAAAGTTTTCAAGAACAGGCTCTCAACCTGTTGGGTGGGTCATTTGGCAAGTAAGAACTGTGCTCTTCCAGCCAAGTTAAATAGTGAGTCCTAATAATGAAGTAACAATCTTCTGTCTAAAGTCAAATTTTCGATCAAGCATATAACCGCAATACAGCATTAAAATATATTTGTTAATATGTGACATACATCTTAATAAACAGTCCGAGGGTGTAAAGATTGGTTAGCTTGTGTGCTTCCGCGTATAATTTGAATCAAACTACCACGTTACGATTTTCAGATCAAGCCATTATTAAAAACATGGATTCTGAGTAATAGGGACAAAGGTCCGGACTGTTATTACCCTCATTTAAGATTCTCATGCTCTCTTGAAAATATCTTTAAAATCAGCGAAGAGTAACGAACTATGGTAAATGCAAATTTTAGTGATGTTGTTTGATTTTCTTTTACAATTAATTTTATCTGATATTCAACCTTATGTTCCCATGGAACACCGTACAAATTCAACAGTAGTGAGAAACTAAAATGTAAACTGTTATTATTGAAAAAGCTTTGTCCTTGTCTGCGCAAGTAGATACAGAATAGTATTTATAGCATTGCATGGCGGAGAACCGCTTGAATTTTACCGAGTGAGAATTCGCAAAATCGGTGAAACAAAATAGCATTTTATATATCTTGAGAATTCCAACAAACTTTTATTTGTATCATGGAGCTGGAAAGATTACCACTTCTATCAACTTTTTTTGTTTTTGCTCTGGCCATTAAACGGCAAAACTGCTTCCAGTTGTCAGTGTTAATTAATGCAGCTTATATTCTGGCTGGTCGAAATAGAATTCACGAACTGTGCATTGAAAGAAAAGAAAAACCTGCTATGACTTGTACTTGGTTTGAAGTCTCAGTCATCTTTCAGTACCAATAACACGTGATACTTTGTTAACTGGACAGGGCTCATGAAGAGCTGTGGAATGCGGGTCAGTGATAACCTCGCTTAGTATGGAAGCTCTTTGGACGTCTAGATGAACGTTGCTGGAGAGAAACCAACTGAGAAATAAAGGAGTCCTGAAGACTCTTAAATAAACAAGTGTGAGATCATTTTTGGCTTTTTGTTAAAAGTAAGGAGTAAAAGTTAACTTTACTTTCATTTGGTTGAACCTGAACAATCAACGTTCACTCGACAGCTCAAGTTCCATTAGTGAATATAGATTTTGGCTGCCGAGTTGCTCTCCCGTTACGAAACCTTTCTATTTTCACCGTTCAGTGTTACACAGTACTCTTACATTCTGTTATCAACGTACTCACACAAGTGCAGCTTGACAAAGTCTACTTAATCCAACAACTTTCGTTTCCTAGCAAAGGCCGGAAATTCGAATGTGGAACTGAATGTACAGACGGGGGGCTCAGGAGTTTGTCATCTCATGACTGTACGTGGGTGCGATTGTTAAAATGGATATCTGCACTCGTAGTGGTTCCCAGGCCACTGCATTATGCGGAAAGTATCTCGGTAAACCAAAATTGTTTCTGTTTTTGGATTCAAAAAAATATGTGAAAATTGCCGTTTTCTCATAATCATAATGAATATCAAATTTAGCGCCGCGCACATAATAATTTTCTCCATTCATTTCGACGAGTCCTCAACATGTCGTTTAGCAATTTTGTTTATCAGTTACAAAGATAATATAGATCCAAATAAATGATTAAAAGCAAAGAAATATATAAAAAAAAGGTTTTATTTGCAAACTAAATGAAAATAAACACAGGAACACTAACATTGAGCAGCATTAACTTTGCTGAATGCTCAGATAAGCTAGAATACTTGTCAATAACAGCTTTTGTAGACGTCGCACAGCTTGATGTTCACCACGGTGCCAAAAACTATAAAAGAATTCATCTGATTTAAAGTGAAAAAATTATACTTTTAAATAGTATCGTACTGAATAGCCTAAAGCAAACTGCTATCGCTTCTTATGAATCCGCACAGTATTAGCATCATCGAGAACTTGGGCTGCTTTTGAAACGCATTTTGGAGACGATAATATTATGATATAAGTTTTTGAAAAAATATACTACTAAATATGGAAACAAAGTTCGCTAAGGGATCGGTAATAACTAGAAATGCCACTTCTTTCAAATGCTTATAGTTTCGGTGTTTTTTACCATAACCAAGTATTTATTTCGTTGAATCAAAGGCAAAGAAGGATTATTTATCTGACTTTTGGAAGCTTCCAAAGTTCACTAACTGAGAGTGTTGCGTTAATTGTTCGAGGACATAACCTTCCCAACACAGCGACAGGCCGAGTAAAACCAATTAAGCTCTCTGATTCATCGTGCCAGCGTTGGTAGACGCGTACAAAGTCGATTACTGACTGTGGCTGTCAGGACTTTAGTGCCTACCTGTGAAAAAGAGCGACCGAAACGGAATTGACTTTGGTAACCACTACCCAGTGACACACACTTGTTTCAGTAAGATGCATCATGCATCACTGACGATCAGAGTGCTAGATAATAAGAGAAAGAGATACCGGAAAATTGTTCGTTTGAGTTGAGAGAGTTTGATAAAAGGGTACTCAAAATTGAAACAAAATGCCACGAAAATCAACTTTGTTGGCGCAAATTTTAAACTGAAAAGCGAAAGACTGAACAGGCGAGTGACAAACCGAATCATAAAATGTCCTATTCAACAAGATAGTAAGCAATTAATGCTTCTTTTTGTTTTTGTTTTTGTATTTGCTTTTTTCTTTTATTTATTTGTCCACTATTACCGCTATTACTTCGTGTAGTGGACACAGAAAAATAGACAATAGAACTCTTTCGTCTGATTGGTTAACGTCTGGGTCAGTTTTATTTATTTTATTATTTAAATTCTATGTCCGGTACACGTGGATCGCCTCTGAAGTACACTCCAACGCTAAGCCTTTCTGGTCTTTTTTCAAACTCAAATCTAAACGCCGGTCTTATCCAGACGCTATATTGCTGGAAGACAACACGGAAGTCACTATCGACTTGGCAAAGGCCGCGTCCTTCTCTTCTCAGATCACTTTAAATCAATCATCACTAATCATTACCTTGTGATTTTCCAACAGGGTTGTTCGGCCGGAGACTATGTTTTCTCCGAGATTGTTCTGACTCTACGAGAAGTGCT
This sequence comes from Bergia puertoricense, assembly GCA_026167885.1. NCBI lineage: Eukaryota > Metazoa > Cnidaria > Anthozoa > Zoantharia > Parazoanthidae > Bergia > Bergia puertoricense. Next base: position 10,862 of record JANSTQ010157161.1, read on the forward strand.
GCTAGAGTTGAAAGAGTTCGGCGTCAACAAGGCCGTGGGCCCAGATCAAATACCAGTAAGACTGATTTTGGAGTATGCCGACACAGTAGCTGGTCCAGTTTGCGATCTTTTTAATCTGTTGCTCTCATCTAGTGAGTTTTTCTCGGAATGGAAGGACGCTAACCTGACACCAGTTTTTAAGAAAGGAAAGCGAGCCTTCTTTACGAACTACAGTAAAAACCCGCGTATAAGAACCTAAGTTTTTCCAAGTTAGCCTAAATAGGTTCTTATATAAATGGTACTTAA